>CAUYQU010008180.1:0-27140 GCA_963574635.1 Cheracebus regulus | reverse complement strand
TCTATGAAGAAGGTCATTGGTAGCTTGATGGGGATAATGTTGAATCTATAAATTACTTTGGGCAGTATGGCCATTTTCACAATATTGATTCTTCCCAACCATGAGCATGGAATGTTTTTCAGTCTGTTTGTGTCTTCTCTTATTTCCTTGAT
The DNA here is from genome assembly GCA_963574635.1 of Cheracebus regulus. Lineage (NCBI taxonomy): Eukaryota > Metazoa > Chordata > Mammalia > Primates > Pitheciidae > Cheracebus > Cheracebus regulus. The sequence continues at coordinate 26,988 of CAUYQU010008180.1, read as the reverse complement.
TAGTGGTTTGTAGTTCTCCTTGAAGAGATCTTTTACCTCCTTTGCTAGTTGTATTGCTAGGTATTTTATTCTCTTTGTAGCAATTGTAAATGGGAGTTTGCTAATGATTTGGCTCACTGTTTGTCTGTTATTGGTGTATAGGAATGCTTGTGATTTCTGCACATTGATTTTGTATCCTGAGGCTTTGCCGAAGTTGCTTATAAGCTTAAGGAGGTTTTGGGCTGAGACAATGAGGTCTTCTAAATATATGATCATGTCATCTGCAAATAGGGACAATTTGACTTCTTTTCCTAATTGAATACCCTTTATTTCTTTTTCTTGTCTAATTGCTCTGGCTAAATCTTCCAATACTATATTGAATAAGAGTGGTGAGAGAAGGCATCCTTGTCCTGTGACAGATTTCAAAGGGAATGCTTCTAGTTTTTGCCCATTCAGTATAACTTTGTCTGTGGGTTTGTTTTAAATAGCTTTTATTATTTTGTGATATATTCCATCGATACCTAGTTTATTGAGAGTTTTTATCATAAAGGGCTATTGAATTTTGTCAAAGGCCTTCACTGCATCTATGGAAATAATCATGTGGTTTTTGTCTTTGGATCTGTTTATGTGATGGATTATGTTTATAGACTTGCATATATTGAACCAGCCTTGTATCCCTGGGGTGAAGCCTACTTGATCGTGATAGATAAGCATTTTGATGTGCTGTTGCATTTGGTTTGCCAGTATTTTATTGAAGATTTTTACATCAATGTTCATCATGGATATTGGCCTGAAGTTTTCTTTTTTAGTTGTATCTCTTCCAGGTTTTGGTATCAGAATGATGGTGGTCTCATAAAATGAGTTAGGGAGGAGTTCCTCTTTTTGTAGTGTTTGGAATAGTTTCAGACGGTATGGTATCAGCTCCTCTTTGTATGTCTGGTAGAATTCAGCTGTAAATGCTTCAGGACATGGACTTTTTAGATTGGTAGGCTATTAATTACTGCCTTGACTTCAGTCCTTTTTATTGGTCTATTTAGGGTTTCAACTTCCTCTTGGTTTTGTCTTGGGAAAGTGCAAGTGTCCAGGGATCTGTCCATTTCTTCCAGATTTACTGGTTTCTGTGCATAGAGTTGTTTGTAGTAATCTCTGATCGTAGTTTGTATTTCTGTGGAATCGGCAGTGATGTCCAGTTTATCATTTTTTATTGCATCTGTTTGATTCTTCTTCTTTTTTAAAAAAATTGCTCTGGCTAGTGGTCTATCTATTTTGTTGATCTTTTCAAAACACCAGCTTCTGGATTTGTTGATTTTTTGAAGGATTTTTTATGTCTCTATCTCCTTCAGTTCTGCTCTGATCTTAGTTATTTCTTGTCTTCTTCTAACTTTTGAGTTCCTTTGATCTTGCCCCTCTAACTCTTTCAATTTTGATGATAGCATGTCAATTTTAGATATTTCCTTGCTCCTCATGTGGGCATTTATTGCTATGAATTTCCCTCTAGACACTGCTTTATATGTGTCCCAGAGATTCTGGTACGTTGTGTCTTCACTCTCGTTGGTTTTGAAGAACATCTTTATTTCTGCCTTCATTTCATTGTTTATCCATTCGATATTCAGGAGCCAGTTGTTCAGTTTCCATGAAGTTGTGCAGTTTTTGAGTGAGTTTCTTAATCTTGAGTTCTAATTTGATTGCACTGTCATCTGAGAGACTGTTATGATTTTAGTTATTTTGCATTTGCTAAGGAGTGATTTACTTCCAATTATGTGGTCAATTTTGGAGAAAGTGTAATGTGGTGCTGAGAAGAATATATATTCTATGGATTTGAGGTGGAGAGTTCTGCAAAACTCTATAGTTTGCCTCGTCCAAATCTGTGTTCAAGTCCTGGATTTCCTTGTTTGATCTTCTGTCTCGTCGATTTGTCTAATGTTGACAGTGGAATGTTAAAGTCTCCCATTATTATTGTGTGGGAGTCTAAGTCTCTTTGTAGGTCATTAAGAAATTGCTTTATGTATCAAAATTCTCCTGTATTGGGTGCACATATATTTAGGATCATTAGCTCTTTTTGTTGCATTGATCCTTTTACCATTATGTAATGAATGCCCTTCTTTGTCTCTTTTGATCTTTGTGGGTTTAAAGTACATTTTATCAGAGACTAGGATTGCCACCCCTGCTTTTTTTGCTCTCCATTTGCTTGGTAAGTCTTCTTCCATCCCTTTATTTTGAGTCTCTGTGTGTCTGTGCATATGAGATGGGTCTCCTGAATACTGCACACCGATGGTTCTTGTCTTTTTATCCAGTTTGCCAGTCTATGTCTTTTGTTTGGGGCATTTAGTCCATTTACATTTTATGTTAATACTGTTATGTGTGAATTTGATCCTGCCATTTTGTTACTGGTTAGTTGTTTTGCCCTTTGGTTGGTGTAATTTCTTCATTGTGTCATTGGTTTTTATCATTTGGTTCTTTTTTGAAGTGGCTGGAACTAATTTTTCCTTTCTGTGTTTAGTGCTTCCTTCAGGAGCTCTTGCAGGGCAGGTCTGTAGTGACAAAATCTCTCAGCAATTGCTTGTCCGTAAAGGATTTTATTTCTCCTTCACTTATGAAGCTTAGTTTGGCTGGATATGAAGTTCTGGGTTGAAAGTTCTTTACTTTAAGGATGTTGAATATTGGCCCCCACTCTCTTCTGGCTTGTAAGGTTTCTGCCGAGAGATCCTCTGTAAGTCTGAGGGGCTTCTCTGTGGGTGACCCGACCTCTCTTTCTGGCTGCCCTTAGCATTTTTTCCTTCATTTCAACCCTGGTGAATCTGACGATTATGTGCCTTGGGGTTGCTCTTCTAGAGGAGTATCATTGTGATGTTCTCTGTATTTCCTGTATTTGAATGCTGGTCTGCCTTGCTAGGCTGGGTAGGTTCTCCTGGATAATATCCTGAAGACTATTTTCCAGCTTGGATTCATATTCCCCATCTTCTTCTGGTACACCGATCAAACCATAGATTAGGCCTTTTTACATAATCCCGTATTTCTTGGGGGCTTTGTTCCTTTCTTTTCACTCTTTTTTCTCTTTGCTTGCCTTCTCCTTTTATTTAATTGAGTTGATCTTCAATCTCTGATATCCTTTCTTCTGCTTGATCTATTCAGCTATTGAAACTTGCATATGCTTCATGAAGTTCTTCTGCTGTGTTTTTCAGTTCCATCAAGTCGTTTATGTTCTTCTTTAAGCTGGTTATTCTAGTTAGCATTTCGGCTAACCTTTTTTTCAGGGTTTTTATTTTCTTTGCATTAGGTTAGAACATGTTCCTTTAACTCAGAGAAGTTTGTCATTATCCACCTTCTGAAGCCTGCTTCTGTCAGTTCATCAAATTCGTTCTCCATCCTGCTTTGTTCCCTTGCTGGTGAGGAGTTGGGATCTCATGGTGGGGGAGAGGCGTTCTGGTTTTTGATGTGTTCATCCTTCTTGCACTGATTTCTTCCCTTCTTGTTGAATTTATGTAGGTTTGATCTCTGGTAGCTGCTTGGGGAGGCGGCCCTTCCTTTGTCTGCCTGCAGAAGCGCTGCTGGGCTGCCACGAATTCAGTGGCGCTGCTGCGTATTTTTCCTGCATCTTAAATTTGCTCAGGAAAATTCGGCCGCCTTCTGCAATGGTGGCTGCCTTTCTCCCCGCTCAGGTCGTTCATTCCTGATCACTGTCTAACTGATGCTCTGGGTGCGAAACTGAAGTAAGAGTTTTTTAGCCTGCTAGGCTTTGTGTGGGGAGACCCCTCCTGCTGTATGGCCTGTTTCCCTGCATTCAGTTCCTCTATTTTCTTGGGGGGCGGGTAGCTCCATCCCGCTGGCTTTTTGGCTCTCTCGGCATCAGCCAGCACTTCCACCTAGATCTATGCTGACAGCTCTGGCTCCGGCTGAAGTTGCTGTTCTGCCCTGTTCAGGCAGCTTGCTGAGGCTTTTCAGCCCGATGAAGATCTACTGTTGTGTGGGTTGTAGAGGGCTGGGATGGAGTGCTGTACCCAAACCGAGGTCCTAGAGGGGGAGATCCCCCGGTCCTCTGGTCGGTTGCATGCACCACCTGGGTGGGGCAGTGCCCCACCTTGCCTCAACTTGCCCTATTTGGTTTATACCCACTGTCCAACCAGATCCATAAAATGAACCTGGTACCTTGTTTGGAATTGTGGAGACCACTCGGCTTCTGTGTCTCTCTGGCTGGAAGCTAGCTGAGTTCCAGAGCTGCCACTTATTCTGCCATCTTGGGACCTCCTGCCCATGAAATGTTTTTTAAGGATCTTTTATTAACTCAATACCAGTCCCAATTGTGTCAGAATCAAGGTGATCGAATCTCTCTCAGGGATTGCTGTGGAATCTTGTAAGAAATGATGTAGCGGAAGGGTTAACATTGCTTACTAACTGTGTGACCTGGGGCAAATTAGCTTCATCAATAAAAGATGTCCTAGAGGATATATAGGTAAAGTGGTTAACACATTGCCTGTAATTTATTTAACAAATGCTAGTCGTTATTAGTATAGTCAAGTATCCCTTAATGACTGAGCCACGTTCTGAGAAATGTCTTCTTAGGAGATATAATCATTGTGTGAATATTGTAGAGTTTACTTACACAAACCTAGACAGTACAGATCTAGGCTATAATGTAGCCTATTGTTCCTACATTACAGACCTGTACAGCATTGTACTGTACTGTACTGAAGAATGTAGGCAATTGTAACACAGTAAGCATGTGTGTATTTAAACATAGAAAAAGTACAGGAAAAACAAAATCACAGTCTTATGAGAACATCATCATATATGCAGTTTGTCATTGCCTGAAATGTTATTATACAGCATTCGAATGTAGTGTGAAAATCTAAGAAACATTGAGGTTTTATTTTTTATTTTTACCTATTTTTTTTTTTTTGAGACATAGTCTCACTCCATCACCCAGGCTGGAGTGCAATGGCACAACCTCAGCTCACTGCAACCTCTGCCTCCCGGGTTCAAGTGATTCTCATGTCTCAGCCTCCTGAGTAACTGGTATTATAGGCAAATGCCACCACACCCAGCCAATTTTTGTATTTTTAGTAGAGACGAAGTTTCACCATATTGGCCAGGCTGGTCTCAAACTCCTGACCTCAAGTGATCTGCCTGCTTTGGCTCCCAAAGTGCTGTGATTAGAAGCATGATCCATGCATCTGGCCAGTTTTTTAATATTGTTTTAGTATGCTATCTTATGCCAAATAATTTATTTCCTAGAGACTTCAGTTTATTCAATAATTATTGTCTAAAAATATTAATTGAATACTTTCTATGGTGGTCAGTGTTCTAGATGCTGGTTCTATAAAGATAAACAAGATAAAAATCCTTGCTTCCATGGATATGACATTCTAGTAGGAGAAAAAGATAATTAAGATGTAAATAGACTAGTATAACCTCAGGCACTGATAATTGCTAAGTATAAAAATAAGGAGGGCAAATGTAAGAAAAATCAGTGACAGGACTGACAGGAGGGGCTTGCTATTTTAAGGAGAGTAACCAAGAGAGGCTTCTAGAAAGAACCGTCTGTAGTGATTTAAAACTCTAAGGTATGGAAAGAACTGATGTTGCAGAGGTCCAGGCAGAGGACACAATAAATGCTTGGCATACTTGAGGAGCAGCAAGAAAGTCAGTGTTGTGGGAATGGAGTGAGTCTATAAAGTTAGAAGATGAAGTCAAAAAGTTAGGCAGGGACTGGATTGCATATGGCCTTGGGCCAAAGTGTGTAGAATTGGAGAAACCAGTAGTCTGTAATCGATATTTCTCTCTCTCTTGTTCATTCTCTCCCTCTGTCTCTCTCTCACTTTGCAGATATATGCACCCATAACAACTTGCATTTTTAAAAGACTAACTTGTAACCAAGTAGAAAGATAATATTATTACTTGACTTATTTCAGTCCAATTAAGATGTAATGCTTTAAAGTACTTGTACATTACTCACAATGCATTTATTTTTTGTAATTTATGACTGAATCCTACCATTGTGATCTACTTATTGTACTTCACTTGCAAATATTTTCAATAATTCAGAGGAAAATGCCAAGAAATGTGATGTCATTTCATATATTGTTCTTTGAATGTCATAGTTGATAATAAGTACATATTCTAATAATTAAAATAAGTTATTTTTAAATGTGAGATTTAAAAAAATCCAGTTAGTAGTTTCCAAATTCCTGTTTGTTGCTTTTTAATCTCACAGGCACAGCAGTTTAATGTATAACTGGTACATTAAACTAGTAGCCAAAAAGGCATTTCCAAATACACATCCTTCTCTGCTTTGGTAAATTTATTCATTGATTCTAAGTTAACCTTGCATCTAGGAGGAATCTAATACATGTGTAATTATTTATATTGTCATATTACTTTGGTGCAGGGATTTTATTAAAGTCATTGGATAACTATGTTTTCCAAAGAAATGTATAAAAAAGTTTACACATTTCAGAATTTTAGAGATTGTTTCATTTACTCTTTATTTTACTCAATAGACTTATTTTAGTTAGCTTAATATCCTTCAGTATTATATATTTTAAAGTAACCAAGGGAGTAAATTTCAGATATCTCATCATAAAAAACAGATACATAAGTGAGGTGATAGATATCTTAATTAGCTTTATTTAGTTATACCATATTTTATACAGTCTTCAAAGCATTACATTGTACTATATAAATGTATACAACTCCAATTTGTCAAAAGAAAAAGCACAAAATAATAATCACAATATTAGAAAGCCGCAGAAATGGAGAGAAAGGGAATAAGAGAGGAGAGTAAAAATAAAGAATGTAATTTCTGTGTCTTAAAAAGAATGACTTTTTAAGAAATATTATGTTGTGTGTATTTAAGAAATATTATTTTGTTTATGCCTTAAGGACCAAGCACTCATGCTTGAAAATGAATACACACACACACACACACACACACACACACACACTCTCTCTCTTCTTCACTTATAAGAGATTTTAATATAAAAGAAGTTATTCTGGTAATCATATTCAGTGTACCATTTATATTTGAGAATAGGAAAAATGTGTCTGGAGTTTATACGTAAAGATTATTTCATAATGTCCTCCATGTCATCTTATGAGAAGTGCTTTACATGTATTTCTCCTAAAATCATCCCTTCTGTCCTCTGGTCACAGGTTGTCCCTTTACTCTGTTAACTTCTTCAGAATATGTATCACTCTTTGACACTGACTTAATTATCCATATGTTCCCTAGCTGTCTTTCCACACTATTCCACCCAAAAATGAGTTCTTTATCTAAGACCAATAACTTCTTGAAATTTTACTGATGATCCTTTGCTACTGTGCCCAATTTCTCTTGCTATCTTCATAAGTCAGTTCTCCTTTTCATAGCCCTCAACCTGTGTATGCGTATGCATGTGAATGTGTGTGAGTTTTCCCTTTGACAGTCCCAGAAACAGCCTGTAAGGGTTGTAATAACGTTCATATTTGTTTATGAAGAATATTTAGAACATCAGAGGACTTTAGGATGTTGTAAACAGGGAGGGAAGTACCAGTTTGGGGAGTACAGGACTGAGCACAAGCTCATAAAAAGGAGTTAAGCCGAAACTGTATTACCTTCTAAGAATTCACAATTTCAAAAAAGGTCAATTTGATCATGAATTGAAAATTGACTAACTCAGCTGTCCAGTTATCATGTGTTATAATTGTACTTCTGACAACTTTAATCTCTCCAATTATTATGTGTGAGACATTGATTTTCTTCTTTTCCATTCTAGTGAAAAGCAGTGTATAAATAACCAAGATGTTCTAAATTGTCAAAATTAGCTATGAGGTTGTTATTTAGTGCTTCAAATTGTATATATTTCTGACATTTAGTCAGAAAATAGAGAAAATGATGAAAAATTTATTTTGTTTATTCTTGTTATAAATAAATTAACCATTATTACCCTTAACTTTCTTCTCCAATAATGATCCCCAAATATAAAGTTAAAATAGACTACCAAGACTTATACTTAAAATTCTGAATAAAATGTAACTAACTTCATTCAGGTAGAAGTACTGACAATAAATTCCTTTCCGGCCAGGCATGGTTGCTCACACCTGTAATCTCAGCACTTTGGGAGGCCAAGGCAGGCGGATCACCTGAGGTCAGGAGTTCAAGACCAGCCTGGCCAACATGGTGGAACCCTGTCTTTAAAAAAAAAAAAAATTCTTTTCCTTGACATAACTATATTAAATTATGATATAGCTAGGGGAAAAAAGTGTCTATATTTTTCAGATGTTTCCTAAAATATAGAGATAACATAGACTTTTAAATTCGTAAGGAGGGACCAGGTACCAAGAAGGCAATTATTATTCAAAAATCATTGACATACTGTAAAATTATTTCTCAACTGAACAGCTTTGGGCCAAAAAGAACATAACTGACACCTGCAAATTCTGGAGGTATCTGTGTATTATAGAAATTTCCAATATATATTTGTCAAGTTCTTGAACAAAGTTTAGCATTAGAATTTTATATTCTTTTCATTTTTATTGTATCATTCAGGGGAAAAAAAAAGAAACCAAAGTATATTAACGTGCTATACTGGTTATTGTTATAAAAATGGCGTTAGACATAAACATTAAATATTCATGAAAATCCTTTTTTTCCCTTAGGTTCCAGATAGCAAAAGATGCTGAAAGAAATAATTCACCAAAGGAGGGAGTTATAACACAGTACAGATAATCATAGGAGCTATAAACAAAAGAAGTTGACATTAATAATTAAATGAGAAAAATTCCCTGTGGTGGTTTTGATGAGCTGCGGGCACAATGTGTAAAATCACTTGGCCAACTGATTATTAGTTATGTTCTAGACCAAAACAGTATATATTAACGTAACTGGTTTCTCTACCCTATTTTTCTAGTCCAATAATTTGACTAAGGCAATAAATATAGCTATTATACATTCCCTGTGAGGAAAAATGATCCCCATTAGAACCTGATGTTTTTACTGTCTGTAAGGGAGTATTCAATGTAGATAAATGTGAAAAGGAAAGTTGATCACATTTTCTAACTACTTGTGTTGTACAGTACATGAATTCTAGCAGAAATATATTATTGCTGTCTATATTCTAGTGCATATTAATCTGACCTTTGCACTGATAGTTATTTTTTCATGTTATTAGGAGGTTTTTGCATTTGTTTGTATTTGTTTGCTTTTTTGTTTATTTTCTCTGTTTAAGAAAATTGTTATCTATCTCAAACAGGGCACGCTTTAATAAGGAAACACCAGAGCTGTTGAATACATTGAGACACAGAAGATTTTAGTGACCGAGGATGGCTTCCTCTTGGAAACTCATGCTGTTTCTGTCAGTCACCATGTGTCTTTCAGGTAAAACTCCTGACTAATTATCTTATTTTCTAAGTATCAAAATACCCAATATATATCAAGGTCTCCATTACAAAATATCCTCAGGTATGCATTTAAGTTTATATTAATATTTATACTTTTCAACAAGAGAAAGGCAGCAACCCTTAAGCCTCTGTCATATGTGATTCAGTATAATAAGGCACACTATAAATGTTAATAAAATGAGTATTTATTGACATGCATTTACAATCTAAACCTTCTAGCTGCTAGAAGACTTGGGGACATACACACACACACACACACACAGATACATATATATCTCACATATACACATACTTATATGCATATGTTTATGCATATAAATGTATATGTATGTTAATAAATATATATTTTATAGCAGGTAATTATAAAAGTGTCTCATTACAATGCTAAATTTCACCATATAAAAACAGAATCAGGTTAACTTTATTATATATAACACATTATCTAAAGGCATCTCTAACACAATGCATTTTTCCTGATTGTCTCACCTTCTCTGATTTGTTTTAATTAAACTTATTTTTCTATATCTTGACTCCAAAATGAGATATTTTATTATAAAAAAAAGGTTTTTAATCTTTGGAGTAATAATATCATAATGCTAGAAGTTAATATGTCAGATCTTATTTGCTTTAATTCAAGAATGGTTAGAAATTAAATTGTGGTCATGATTTAAGTGCTATGTGTAATATTTGTAGCTTGATTACATTTAAATTGGTACCTATATTGTGGGCTAAATTTAGATAGTCTATGGTAAGAGAGTCTAAAATAAAATATAACAGTTGATAATTTTAGATTAAAAGATTGCTTTCATTTTAAACATATTTTAATGTGTTAATTATACTAAATATAATGTTTAAAGCAATAAATTATTCATTTCTGTATATATGGTCATTCAGTACTCTATGCAAATAATGATATAAAAACATATATGCACCATATATGCATATATATGAGGATAATATATGTATAAGATATATATTTATTTTCATATGTATAATATAGAATGCAAAGCTGTATGAAGATACAGAACCTGCATATTATTTACATATGACCACAAATAGCCTTAACTTCTGTATGGTTATATTACTATGCAACAAAAATATCTAATTGACTATACTAAATTTCTTTATTTCAAAGAGTTAAACGCATTCTTCTGTCAACTAAATCCTTCCTATATTGTACAACATGAAGAAAACTGCAGTTTGGCTAAAGAAAAAAGGACTGATAAAAGAACAAACATAAAGAGAAGTAAATATAAACTCTTCTTAAAATCATTAAGCTATATTTCAAAATTATAGTTTTACAATATTTATTCTTTAGCTTTTATACATGATTTACTATTTGTAATGTACCAAAAGTGTAACTTCAATTATGTATGATATATGAGTCTTCCTTATAACTAAAAAGGCAATCCTCACCTTATAACCAGATTATGCTCCAAAACCTTATTTGAAATCTAAAAGAATTTCTTTATATACAGAAATAAATTTAGTATTTCAGTTATACAAATTACATGTTATGTATTGAATGTAATATCTGCAGCAAACCTTCACTTATTTACATGCTTTTTAAAAGATATATAAAAGCCTTTTTTATTGCAGTGCTAGTAATTAAATAACTGTAAAAACAACAAACCAAGTAATTATTTATATATTAGTACTATCATATGTTCAACACGTTGCTTACCAAGGAAACAGGTTTAATAAGAGACATGAAGGAAAAATGAGACCTCTATAAAATACTGGTAGAGACCTCTCATCTATGACATGAAAAGGTAAGATATTTCAAAGGCATGAACAGTTAAATGAAAATCGTGATTCATGAACATTACAGTTACTTAAAAAAGAAATCCAGAGTCTTCAGATATATTATTCAATGTTGGGTTTCTCTTCTTTGTACACCATTACAATTACTGTCTTCCCTGCTGATCTCAGTTTTTTCTCTTTTATCTTCTCAATGTCATCTTCCTCTTGAACTTATAAGCCAACTGGTGAAGATAGAGATAGGGTTGCAAGATGAGAAATAAAGGACACCCAGTTAGGTTTGGATTTCAAAAGAAGGTGTTTTGGTTGTTGTTTTGTTTTTAGTTCTGGTATGTTCCATGTCATATTTTATTTCATTTTATCTAAAATTTAAATTTAACAGTTGTCTGGTGCTTTTATTTATTAATCTGACCATGCTAAGAAGAAAGAAAGTGGTGGTTTATAATAATGCTCTAAAGTTTCATTCTCCTGTACTGGTCCAGTATTATTCCTCAAATAAACAGTCACTGCAAAAGAGCTATTATACTGTGGTTGTTTAAAGAAAACAAAACAAAAAAAGTCAGCCTGATAATGGGGTACATGATAGCTAGATTTCCAGCTAATACTGGAATCAGGTTGTTGTTCTTTTCATGGAGTAAAGAAAGCATTGGAAGACAGAAATAATTAGGTGGAGTTTAGCTATAAGTGGTGTTTCAAATGTTATAGGCAAAGCAGAAGGAAAAGTTGAAAACAAAGGTCATATATAATTGTTACATGGGATTTGATCTTTAATCATCATATCTGCGTTTAATGTGGAACAAATATTCAGCTGCTTTTTTAAACAGAGGAATTTCTTTTTTTGCAGTAGAAATCTGTTTAAAATAAAACTGATTAGGAAACTTGAAAGGATTATTTATCAAGAATAAGTATGTTCAAAATCTTTCTTTTGCCTTCATTCTCATTTTATCATATTATTTTGGAGGTAGAGCCCCTATTCTGCTTGTGTTCCTTGGTTAATGCTTAACACTCTATATTTATCTCACTATTTTATTATTTAGTGTTTTATTATTTCATTTTCACTGGTTGTTGCTTTTAGTTGTATATGAGTGTCACATTATAAAGCCTATTTGGCACACTGAGTTGATTACTATTACAGAAAATGAGCTGAAGATCACGAGCACATTTTAAATTGTTGGTGCTGTTTGAACCAAAAAGACTAACTGAAGAAATAAAAGAATACCCTGACTGCATTCCATATTTGCTTTATGTATTCATCTTTTGAAAATCTATGGATTGTCTTGGATGTGTTTAACTGAGAAGCAGAAAAGAGCTGTTATATAACTATGTATGAAAACTCACTACAGATGGTCACAAAAGGTTGGCAACTTTCACAAGGACATGCAACCTTACATTAAAAATGAATTCACAATTAAAACAACAATGTTAGGCTGGGCAAGGTGGCTTACACCCATAATCCCAGCACTTCGGGAGGCTGAGGCAGGTGGATCACAAGGTCAAGAGATCAAGACCGTTCTGGTCAACATGGTGAAACCCCGTCTCTACTAAAAATACAAATTAGCTGGGCATGGTGGCGCACGCCTGTAGTCCCAGCTACTCGGGAGGCTGAGGCAGGAGAATTGCTTGAACCCAGGTGGTGGAGGTTGCGGTGGGCCGAGATCGCGCCATTGCACTCCAGCCTGGGTAACAAGAGCAAAACTCTGTCTCAGAAAAAGAAAAAAAAATGATATATTGCTATACACATCAAAATGGCTAAATCCAAATAAATAAAAATTAATAAAAACCATACCAAGTTCTGGTGAAGATACAGATTGATGGGAACTCTCATTGACAGTGAGAATTCAAAATAGTATAGCCATTTTAGAAGGCAGTTTTACAATTTCTTATAAAACTAAACATAGTTTTGTCATATGATCAAACAGTCGGTCATCTAGGCGTTTACCTAACTGATTTGAAAGCGTATGTCTACACAAAAACTACGATGTAAGTGTTTACAGGAGATTTACTAATAATAAGCTCAAACTGGAAACAACAAAAATGTCCTTCAATAAGTGAATATACAATGGAATACTATTAAATGACAAAAAAGAATGAATTACCAATACCAAACTACACAAACATATGAATAGATTCTATATACAAATGGCTATTTGAAAGAAGATAGTTTAAACAGACTTCATGCTATATGGTTTTATTTATATAACCACTGGACAGAGAAAAACCATCTCTGACTATAAACTGATCAGTGATTGCCAGGGTCGGAGAGAGAGTTGAATGGGTAAACGAAGCAAAGGATGTTTTTTAGGGTGTTGAAACTACTTTGTATGATACTATAATCATGGATGCAAGACATTACACATTTATCAAAACCAACTAGAACTTTCCAGCAGGGAGTGAACTTTAATGTATGCAAATTTAAAAAAATATATAGTAGTAGGTCAGAGGATCCAAAGACAAAAATCAAAATATAACAAAGAATCTGACTGTACTACTACTACTACTACTACTATTATTATTATTATTATTATTATTATTATTATTATTATTATTATTTTGTGAGACAGAGTCTCACTCTGCCTCCCAGGCTGGAGTGCAGTGGTGCAATCTCAGCTTGCTGCAACCTCTGCCTCCTGGCTTCAAGTGATTCTCCTGCCTTAGACTCCGGAGTAGCTAGGATTACAGATGTGTGCCACCATGCCCAGCTACTTTTTGTATTTTTGGTAGAGATGGGGTTTCACTATGTTGCCCACACTGGTCTCAGACTCCCAACTTCAGGTGATCTGCCTGCCTTAGCCTCCCAAAGTCCTGGGATTACAGGCGTGAGCCACTGCACCCAGCCTATATGACTAACATGAAGCAACTTCACTTGGGGAAGCTAGGGGAAAAACAGACTTAAATAACTTTGAATGAGTCTGCAAAACTAAAGGCAAAAAATGCTGTAATTAAACACTACTCTAGTTAATAACATTGTTTACCATGTGAGCAGTCCTAAAATAAATGTTTATACTGGAACAACTAAGTCCATGGAATGCAGACGGTAGAGGCCAGGTTTCTCACTGTTGGTGTGGGAGATTACAGATAAGCAAGGGAAAATCTTTAGAATGATCCATGTGATAATGAATTAGAATTTGAGACTTAGTACAACCTCCTATTTAGCTTAATATAGATACACATAATTATATATATACAAACACACGTGTGTGTGTGTGTGTCTATGTATGTGTGTATGTGTACTTGCTTAGATATACTAGTATCTATTTCATTTCTCTTACAGCTGAGAAAAATTAGAAGCTTTGTATCTGAGTAGCAACCAACACACAAAGTATCAAGATCTTGGTTTCTAATACCATTTTCTACTGAAAGGAACCAGGGCTGTTTAGAGAAATTAATAATTCTAGGACTGGGCCAGGAAATATATAAATCATTCTAGAGAATCCTGTAGTGCCAGAAAGCAAGCAAGTACTACAACAAACAAACCAAAACAAAAAACAAAAAACACAATGAATATGGGAGTACGGTTTGTCAAAGAGACGTAGGAGCCAACTGGGATAATTCTCAATAACCAAAGCTGGGACAATTTCAGCAAATAAATAAAAAATTAAACATTGGGTTATAATCCAAATAATAAAATAAATATTCATAAGTCCATATTGATATTAATGAAAGATTAAATAATGAATCAGGAAAATTGATCAATCTTTATGTAGATTAATTTCAAATTATTTATGTAGATACTTATTCCTCAAGGAAGTGTGAAATAGATGCCTCTTTTCTAATATTCACTGTGCATAGTGGCCTGTTTCCAAAGAGTACAGAATGGGAAATTGGGACCAAAAAAAAAGTGATTTTATGGTGGAGAAAGCTGGGAAACATTTCCTCAGCCAGTTAATGATCATGATCAATATTAGCAGAGATAAGTCATGTTGATGGTATTACCCTTGATATGATGAGAATGACAGCTCATCTCTGTGGTTTTCCTCCCCAAAACCTATGCCCCCAGTCTAATCATTAGAGAAACACGATGAAACAATTTCTAAGGGACATTTATTTAAAAAAAAATACTTTAGTACTCAAAACTTTCAAAGTCATCAAAACTTAGGAAAATTGGGGAAACTTTTGCAAAGAAAGAGGAGACTCAGGAGACATGCAACTAAATGTAATATGTTTTATTAGGATCTCATAAGAGGAAAAAGAGCATTACATAAATAATAAGGAAATCTGGGTCAAGTATGTATGTTAGTGATATGGCTCAGGACATTCCACTCCCAAAATATGACTGTTGGAGATCAGAAGATGCCACTCTAAAATATGCCTCCTTGGCATACCAGGTATTTTGAGTTTTTTATTTTGAAAAACTGCAGACATAGGACTGGCTCTGAAAAGTCGCCCTTTGGTAAGAAAAATGTCTGCTTGTATAAGAAATATCTGTTTGTAAGAGTTTCCTCTCTCTCTGCACCAGGAGGAGAAGGACAACTAAATTACTAGAGACTCCTAATCAATAAAGCAAGCATTGACTTAAATCTGCATAGCAAATCTTACCTTTTTAAAAGTGCTTTCTGGCCATCTTATCTTAACTGGGCCCTTTCTTACACTCTTTTCTTCCTTTCTATTAAAAAACAATGATATTGAAACCCAAAGTTTTATTTTATTTTATTTGAGATCTACTCTAGACATTTACTTATTTCTCTATCAGTCATGTACAGGGAATATACATGTTAATTAATGTTTTTACTCCTGTTGATCTGTCTTTTGTTATAGAAAGTCTTAGTTAAGAACTATTAACTGCACAGAAAAAGAAAATTATCTTTTCGCCTTTACATTTGTTAAAAATGAAATCTAAATATTGGTCTATTAATTGTGATACATGTTCCGTACCACCATAAGATGTTAATAGGAAAAACTAGTTATGAATATATGAGAATTAATTAGACTAAGCATAGCATTCAGAATTCTTGAGCAAAATATGATGAAGGCCCAAAATAAGGCTACAGTAAAGAGCATCAACAGGAGTGAAATATTTAAAAGTATAGTGGCATTAAAATATATAGGAATTAGTACTTGATTAAATATTTATTGTTAGAGGAAATAGTTTCTTACCTTGCTTATAGGTGTAGATGATCTTGCCATTTACTCGGATTCTGAATGAAGTGTGAGGTACAGATTTCAAGCTGTGAAATACTGAACTCAACAGTGTACATGTTGAGCTTTAGATGTCTATAATACCCTTAGGTGAAAAATATCTAAAATTTAGAGAAGATGACCAAGCTAAAAGCAAATCTGTGATTCATTCTTGCATGGATGACATTTTAAGTTATGGGAAAGGAAATAATCATCAAAAACTATGGATATAATAATGAGTTATAGACATGGAAGAATGTCTTAGTAGTATGTACTTTTTTAAGGAGAAAGAAGTACAAGCTGAACAGAATGGAGGGCGAATTATAAATTTTGGGAAACGGTGGGAAAGAGGGAAAGCAAAACCTCTCCAGAAAGGGAGTTGTCAGCAGTGGAAATCCATTAGGAAGTTTAAAAGTGATTAGTACTAAACTCTTTCCTTTTAATGACAATAATAGTTACCTTTAATGAAGTAGTGGAAACGCCAGTGTTATGACAGTGAGTTGTGAATTGGTTAGTAGAAAAGGAAAATTAGACAATTACTGTAAAATCTGTTTTCTGAGAATGTAAACCTAGCAAAAGGAGAAAGAATGGCAGATAGCTTGGAAAAGACAAAAATTTGGGAAGTAGTGTGTGTCTTTACATTTGTGGGTATGTGTTTCAACTGGAGAAACTGTTTATGGAAATTCAATTCACTTTATGCCCAATGTACATGAAGAATGCATATTGCCTTAGTTAGCTTTTGCAGCATAACAAATCACCCCTCAATTTATTCAGGTAAAATAAAATAGCATGTATTTCTTATAATTCTGAGGGTTAGCTTGTTGGTTCTTCTTGTCTGGGCAGCCTTAGTTTATCTCTGCAGTACCCATGACCCACTGGATGGTTTCATCTGGCCTTACATTGGTGGTGATTGATGCCTTGTTAGCAAAGGCAATGGGAATGACTTGGTCATGTCTCTGATCATCCAGATGGCTAGCTCAGGCTCTTTCATGTAGTTGTGATTGTAAGCTTTTTGGGTACAGGAAGAAACGGTAAAAACCCCAATTTGCAAACACTTTTCCATGCTTCTGTTATATTTGCCAGTATTTCAGTGGACAAAGCAAATCCCATGGGCCAAGATTAGATTCGAGAGGTGGAAAAGTAGATTCAATCTCTTCAAGACAGTAGCTGCAGCAGCACATTATACAGAGAGTACATACAGCAATAAGAAAAATTCGAGCCTGTTTTTTACTCTAACATGTATTTATATATTTCTGTGACTGTTTTACATGGAAATAGAAGTTAATTCTGTTTATTTTATTTTAAAAAATTTTTATTATTTATTTAGACAAGAGTCTGGTTCTGTCACCCAAGCTAGAATCCAGTGGCATCGTTATAGCTCACTGAAACCTTGAATCCCTGAGCTCAAGAGAGCTTCTCACTTCACCCTCCCAAGTAGCTAGGACTATAAGCATGTGTTCACCACATCTGGATAATTTTAAAATTTTTAATTATTTTGTAGAGATAGAGTCTCATGATGTTGGCTGATTTTGAACTCCTGGCCTCAAGCAATTCTCTTGCCTAGGCCTCCTAAAGTGCTGGGATTACAGGCATGAGCCACCACACCTGGCCAAGGATTCTGTTTATTTTGAAAGTAAAGTAGACTAAATATTTCTCTGTATCCTAATTTTCAAATACAGTAACAGTGAAAGAACTGCAATCTAAACTCAATAGCCGAACTTAAAAAAAAAAGCTTTAAAACTCGGTAAATTAATTTATTATTCTTAATATGAAATTAATTATCTTCAAGAAAATCTAAGCTTTTATCAAAGAATATGTGAAATCATTTGAGGGAATAATAATTACTGTAGCCTGCTTATTAATATATGTGTGAAAAAAGAATCAGAATTTTAATCTCTATTGTGTCAAAATCTGTTATTGTTCTATTTGAAAATTCTTTTATTAGAACACGTACATCCCCCACATATGTGCAGAGATAGCAATTGAAAGGGGACAATAGGGTGCAGGATTTATCTACTTTCAGTTTGTAAGCAGCTTTCCTAATGGTTTTCGGCTCTTTGTAAATTGCTTTTTATTCAGTCTCCATGTTTCAACAAACTCAACAACAAAAACTAAAGTTTTACATTCCTTTACTCTGTTATGTAGAATTTCTCCAACAATGGGTTTCTTAACTATCATATTCTTTTTAGACTATGGCCAGTAATTATTCTAATTTCTTTATAAATATTTAACATTTCAATAAGTATATTACAATAATATTTAGTACAAATAGTTTCCTTTTTGTGAAATATAAATTGTTGTTTATTCATGTGTTGGGGCTTGAGAAAAATAACCCCAAATATGACGCTTTGTCCTGCTGAACAATTTCAACTTTTCTTAAAGGAAACTGGAAGCCCCCTAGAAGCTGCCTCATAACCAAGGACATTCAGATTTTCCCTTGTTTCTCTCCTCCCACAGGCAGGGAGGGGCTTTCTCTAAAAGTATGCTTACCTGACTGAAGAAATTTCTTCCAAAAGAAATGTAATTGTCTTAAAACCTCCTCTTCAGGGAATCTCATCCAGTGGTCAGACAATATTAACTTGCAGAGAAGATAAAAAGACTAAAAGTCATGATGCCCAGATAGACTTTTCATCTATTCTTCTGAGCGCACATTCGAGAGATTACTTGAGAGACTTTATATATTTAATAAAAGACAACCTTTGTTTGCAGTGAAGTTTCACCCTTCACCTTCCCACAATTTGTGACCATCTGCCCCAGAGTTCAGAGGAAACTTGTCCCTTGCTATATTCTGTTCTCCATTGTAACTTGGTCTTCAAAGAGAATCATTTGCAAACCATTGTCTGCTCTTTGGGCCCGTTCAATTCTCCTAAAAAATTATTTACTATTTCTCAAAATCGCCTGCATTCTCCTATATCTGTCTTCCCAACGACGAACAATGTATACGACTTAACCTGATTGGGTTGTTGGGTAATCATTCTCCATGATTTTTCCCCATGCATGTTAGTAAATTTATATGCCTTTTTCTTCTGCTAATCTTTCAATTGTCAGTACATTTCAGCCAACCTTTAGAAGGCAGAAGGGAAGTTTTCACATCATACCTATAGGTGGAACACAAAACTATGTACAGCATCTGCTTAGGTCATACATAGTGGTATAAACAGTTAATAGTAATAGTGATATCATTGCTTCCAATAAGAGTAACTTTATGAAGGCAAATGACTATCTGAAATGGTTTTGGCTTGTTAGTATGCTGAAAGAGTTTGGATGTTTGTCATCTGCAAATCTCTTGTTGAAATGTAATCTCCAGTTTTGGAGGTGAGGTCTAGTGGGAGGTATTTGATCATGGGAGCAGATCCTTCTTGAATGGCTTGGTGCCCTTCTCTTGGTAAATGGGTGATTTTTCACTCTGAGTAACATGAGATCCGGTTGTTCCTTTCGCTTTCTGCCACTGTTACAAGCCTCCTGAAGCCCTCACCAGAAGCCAAGAGGGTGTTGGTGCCTGCTTTTTCTACAGCCAGCAGAACTGTGAGCCAATTAAACCTCTTTTCTTTATGATTATCTAGCTTCAGATATTTCTTTGTAGGCATGTAAGAAGGAATTAACACACATACTCAAGGGTTAGCAGGATCACTTTCATCTTTTCCCAGTGCGTTTTGTCTTCCTGTAAATTTTACTTAATGTCACATTCTTTTTTATTACTTTTATCCTTTTTCTGCTTGTATGTTTATTTAAACTAGAAAAAAAAGGTAAGAAATTAGATGGAAAGACATGGAAAATAGCAGTGGTCAGCTCATTATGGAGGATTTGCAGAAAAGGGTTATGCATATGAAGTCATTAACATGAGTCTGACTATTTCCTGACTGGTGTAATAGAGATTTTAATAGAACAGCCTAATAGGACACTGAAATCATGGGAAATAATTCATGAAAGATATGTCATATACAAATATTATTAGTATTGTTATTAGAATAGGTTGGAAAGCAGTGATGATTAATTCATTAACATTCTATTATTTGGTTAAAAGTTTTTGAAAAAGCATTCATTTTGCACTCCTCAGTACCAGCATATATTTGTCAACCTCCTAAATTTACTTATATATTTCTAGCAAAAGTTGTGGACTAAATAAGAATAATATTTAATTAGGTTTATTAAAACTAGGGATATTTATATCTTTTCCCTGACTAAATTTATAAATCTTAGAATCAAAAATAATTTGAGGTTTATGTAGTCTATATCTTTGAACTTGGGTAAGTAAAACAGGTTTTCTTTTCAATAGGGGTGTGGCTCAGTCAGAAAGGTTCTGTCTGTAGATGGTACCTAGTGCAAGAATAATGGGAGAACTGTCTCCTATAGCAGTGCTTTTCAGCATATCAGACAACATGAAGGTGAGACAAGAGAGGAAATCTAATTCCTGGAGATACAGTGACCTTTATGCAAGACCTACATTAGTACATATAGTTTCTTTCTTCTGAATCACTTTCAGATGCTTCTCCTATCAGCTGTATTGCTTTAAAAACAAAAACAAAAGGCATTTTTTCTCTCTACTTTGACCCCATTCTCCTCCATTGAGTTAAATCTATTTTATTGGAAAGGTGACAGTTTGTTCCTTCTGCCAAGACAATGATATACTGTTGAACAGAGAGTGTCTGTCATTGATAAGCTTATACAAATACAGTCCTTCTTGGTGGCAGTGTGGTAAATTGCACAGAACTTTGTCACTGCCAGTTAGTGCTGCCTAAGAACTTACAAAGGAAAATGAAAACACAAGTGTTACAGACAACAGGTGCCTGCTAATATAAATTCTGACTTGCCTACTACAGTTAAGAAAGAGAAATGGATTATGGTTCCTCCATTATCAAATTAAAATTATGTATTTGCACATTGTATCTGTCCCTGGGGAAGTTGTGATGAAAATGGAGACTACCTCTGTGTGGAAACCCAAGTTAACCCTTATCAGCCATGCCCTGGCAGTATTAGATGTGTAATTAATCAGAAGACAATTTAATTCCTATTTGTCAGTGGGGAGTGGGGACTGGATTACCTGAATTTAGTAAGCATTGTTATTTTTATTTTAAAAGAAAAGAAAATGTTAAAAGATAACTATAATTGTCAAATTCCTGGGGTGATATAAAATTAAACTATCAACTAAAGAGCCAGGTTCAGCGTCCTAGAGAAATCAGAGCAAATTGGTGTTTCAATGTATTAGAGACTAAAGAAAAAACTAACTGATTTATTAGGTTGGCTAAATGTTCTCTTTTACATTAGAAAATATTTATTGAAAAATATTTTTCCACTTGAGTATTGGCTAAGGAGTAAGCAATGTACATCAAAGGTGTTTTGGAATCTAGAAGATGACATGGACATTATTTTCTCTTTACATGGGACTAACCCTTTCTGGCATCATTATTTTCAACAATACATCCTTCCTGATAGAAGATTAATAATATATTGGTTTTATTTATTATTTTAAAGTAATGCTCAAATAATTCATATTGTATCGAATGTCTGCAAGAACTTGTGAATAAATATTTATATTATCTTTTTTTAAGCAGAGATAAATTTGTTTCACAATAATACTACTATAAAATATGTTTGTTTATGGTAAGGATTGTTTTATTGCTTAGCATGAGCATCTGGGGAACTGCCTCTATGCAGTCACTTGAATAATCTGTGAGCAAGAAAACAGCTTATTTTCTATACCTCACCTGCTCAAATACAGGTCTCTTCTGAATATAAAGTGGAAAGACAATTACACTCATTGAACACTCAAGCAAGCAGATATAAGTGGAATGCAGAATGCAAAGATTCCTGCTCTCCTTAGTATTAAATAAATTTTATAGTTTTATCATGACCCAAATACGGATGATATATCCTATGTAAAATGTACCATGTAGAACTAATTATGAGAATGAAAGAGTTGAATGCCATATATTTTCTGTTCATTTTAGCTTTTTGAGAAACATCCTATTTTGCTAGCCATTAATAAAGTTAATCACTGATTTCTTGAAACTTTGTCAACTTTTAGATCTGATGATATTTATTTAACATAGATATCAACCAGAAGATTTTTTTTTCTAGTATTTGGAAAAGAAGGTTTTCCATTCTAATTTTCATTATAGCTTTCACACTCAAATTTGCCAGAGCACTTAGTTAATTATCAGTGAAGTGTTCAGGTTGTGACTAGGCTTATAGTATGGCCTTAACCTCGCTGCGGCTCTAGGGTGTGCTGGATCATCTGAATGGTCCAGATCAGGGATAAAGATAGTTTTAAGTGAAAACTTTTTGTTTTTCAGCATTTGCATATTTTGCAATTATGATTTTTACATTTTTATATAAAAGTACAAGATCATCTTCTCTATGAGAATAGATAAAGTATCTCTTCTATTTGCTGTTTCATATACATGACCTAGTGTAATGCTTGCTATGCATGCTTGCTATGGGATAACTACTCTATAAATAAATGAAAAGAAATATATATTTTATTTGCTTGGGTTTAGAGGGGCACAAACTATGCTCCCTATTATAGTAATTTCTAGTGAAGAAACATCCAAATAGGATGAATAATTTTACATTCCCTAAATCTGATCATTCTAATTTTTTTAAATATAAAAATAAGCTGAGATTTCTTTGGCTATTTGGAAGTCCTCCTGGATTAAAGCTGTAGCAATTGTCTTAGGTTGGTTGAGGGGATTATAAAAACAATCAATAAAAAATTATTGAAAGCAAAAGAAAGAAAGTAAAGAAAAAAACTAAGAAGAAAAGATTTTTGAATAGTCAGCGTCTCCATCAGGCTGCTCAGTCTCTTTTCACCCATTTTCACTCAGCACTGAGGCGTGCAAGAATTTGCTTCAAAAGATTTTAAAGGCTACCAAAAAAAAAAAAAGGCAAGAACAACAAAACACCTGGGTCTATGCCTCTTTACTTGCTTCTCTATGGTAATTCAGGGACGTATTGGCTCACCGTGCCTTTGCTGGCCTAGAGCTATTTTTATTTAATGCCTAAATTCAGAAAGAACTATTTTAACCTGGCCCCAGGATCCTTATTTGTTCCAGAATAGCCCTGAAGGAATTGACTGTTTTTAAAATAGGATTCTATAAAACCCAACATGCAGCATTTGTTTCATTTATGGTTCAGTCATTCTTCCAAAAAATATCATAGCCATAGATAAAAAGTTTCAAGTAGTCATAGCCTATATAATTTGTCAAAGATATTGTTTATTGGGGATAAAGATTACAGAGATCAAAGGCATGTAAAAATATTATTTCAAGTACCAGTCACATAATAAATTTCAAGGATGTTTTAGTGTAATTCAATTGTCTGTTAATTTACCAAATATTTATTATGTGCCTACTAGATATTTTTCTAGGTGCTAAGGCGACAGGAGTGAACAAGACAGGCAAAATTCCTGCCTTTATGGAACTCACATTCTTGTAGAAAAGAGAAACAATTTAGCAAGAAAAGAGACAACATAATATCTGATAGGAATAATTCCCATAAATAAATTAAATAGAATGAGGTGATAGTAATATTGGGGGTGATGGGGTAGCATGGTGTTACTAAACATAGGATGATCAAGGAAGTTCACTCTGAAGAGGTCTGTAAGGAAAAACACAACGAACATGGAAAAACAAGCCACATGAATATCTGGAAAAAGTATTTCAGTCAGGCATGGGAAGACAAATGTCAAAGCCCTCAAAAGGAAACAGATAATGTATCTGAAGAAGAGCTAATACAGATGAAAGAAGAATCAATATGGACAAAGTATGTGACAAAAAGAGCTATAGGTGGTAAAATAATGAGATACAATGGCCAGAGCAGAGGAAACGTATAAGTTAATAACATGTAAAGGCAGCATCCTTGCTGCTTGATGGAAAGCAGACCTTCCAGCTTGGGTAAGAAAGAAGGCATGGAGAATGGGTAGGATGCTACTGTAGTAGTTGCGAGAGAAAAGGTAACATGAGGTATTTAGATCTGTAGATTTTCAATGGCCATTTGTTGACTTCATTATGAGACAGCACCGGTATGCATCTACCAAAAAAAGGAGCTCACATGATCTTCAGCTGTATTAATAATGTCTAAAATAAGGGAGAGGTTAGATCTGTTTTGCTCTCATGCTAGCAATGACTGATTGTATGTTCAGTTCCAGACTCAATCTTATAATGGAAACAGACAATTAGGAATGTATTCAGGGGAGGAAAACCAAAGTTAGGAAGCCTTGAAACTTTAAACTGTGTTGTAATAGAAATGAGAAGTAAAATGAAATGTCTAGAATGAAAACTAAATTAAATATTCAGCTATTAATTAGGGGAATTTTTTGACCAAAAATCAGGGGACACATCTTTCTCCTTGCAGGGTCTTCACTGAATTAATTGATAGTTGCTTTTTGTAAATCAGTAAGTAAAAGATGCAGAAGAGGAAGATACAAATGTCTTAGGAGGGCCGCAAAAAAGGTTTATCATAATGAGGTATGGGTATATATCCTGGTCATACTTCCACAGAGTGATTTGTCCTGTCTCTTCTTTCATATTCAAAGTAATCATTGTGAATATTAATTATAGATTTTCTTCTTTACTTGGGACATCCAGAGTTCACCTTTGTATATTCTCTAATAACAAGCAACTGTAATTGTAAATGACATTAAAAAAAGCTGTAAGGACTTTGAAGAAAGTAACATTTTTTCTTAGTATAATATATATAAATACCATTTCAGTATCCTGCTCTAATCTTAATGAGATACAAAAGCCTTTCAGTTCATACAGCAATAATCATCACATGGCCCATAGCCAGGACTCTCATCTCAAAAAGACAGAATTTCCAAAAGTTAATACTACATACAACCACTATCATTAAATAGCTAAAACTTTGTTACCTATAAACAATTTAGACTTATTCTCAAAGATCTAAAGTCGGAATGTCCAACCCTTTGGCTTCCATGGGCCACACTGGAAAAAGAATTATCTTGGATCACACATAAAATATACTAACACTAACAATAGCTGATGAGCTAATAAATAATAATGGAAAAACATACAAAAAAAAAACCCAAAATCGTATTATGCTTTAAGAAATTTTACTCATTTGTGTTAGGCTGCGTTTAAAGCCATCGTGAGCCACATGCAGCCTGCAGGCTGAGTTGGACAAGCTTGGTCTGAAGGAGCAAACCAGTAGACACTACAGAATAGCAAAGGATAGAATTAATTTGTCTAAAATGGTCATTCTAAGCATCTAGAGTTGCTCAGTGGTAGAACTGGCACTATCAAAAGAGTTTTTCATTTCACAGAAATGATCATTATTTACTAAATGATCATTATGTAAAGATAATTTTAGCACCAAAGGACTTGTTCAAAATAATGTTATCAATCCCCCCGCTACACTTTGTACTTAGATCTATTATACTGTAAGTCAGACTTTCAGGAATAGTTAAAGGTTTTGTTTTATTTATGTTAAATCTTTAACAATAGAGGATATTTTTTAAAGAGAAGATTACCAAAGGAGAGAATAGTGAATGATTAATGGGTAGAAGAAGTGAGAATGGAAGAGTATATTGGAGGTTAGAAATAATATATGAAAATAGCTAATGAATTTAACACTTTTTGGATTAGAGGAAAAACAGAGGAGGAGTTAAAATATACTACTGTTTGCTGTTTTGAGCCAGCATGTGGGAAAATAGTGGAGCCAGCAATAGAAACAAAGGAAGACTAAAAAGGGGAAATGTTTTTAAATTTGAAATAGCAAAATACGATGGAATATTGAATTTAAGAAATAAACAGTTGTTAGTGTCAAGTAGACTACAATTAACTTAGTAGAAAAATTAGCATACTGTAATCAGTTTTTAAATGAAATATGTTGGCAAGAATCTACTCTGTTTTGGATTCTATCCAAGGAGTATATTTTTTAAATAATAAAATGGACCTGATTATGTAACAGTGTTTTTATGAAGTCAGATGATTCCACTCTGCAAGGCTATTGTATATGGTCAGAACCTTGTTTTAGATAGTTCCTAATAAGCTTCCAGGAATGATTTTTTTAAATTTTATTTTATTTTACATTCTGGGATACATGTGCAGGGTGTGCAGGTTTGTTACATAGGTAAACATGTGCCATGGTAGTTTGCTGCACCCATCAACTGATCCCCGAGGCATTAAGCCCCACATGCATTAGCTATTTATTCTGATGCTCTCCCTCAACCTGCCTTCCCTGACAGTCCCTAGTGTGTGTCTTTCTCCTCCTTGTGACCATGTGTTCTCATTTTCAGCTCCCATTTATGAGTGAGAATTTAGGGTGTTGGGTTTTCTGTTCCTGTGTTTGCTGAAGTTAATGGATTCCAGCTCTATCCATGTCCCTAGAAAGGACATGATCTCATTCCATTTTATGGCTGAATAGTATTCTGTGGTGTATACGTACCACATTTTCTTCATTCAGTCTATCATTGATGGGCATTTAGGTTGATTCCCTGTCTTTGCTATTGTACATAGTGCTACAATAAGCATATGCATGCATGTGTATTTATAATAGAATGATTTATATTCCTTTGTGTATAAACCCAGTAATGGAATTTGGTATATGTTATTTCTGGGTCAAATGGTATTTCTGGTTCTAGATCCTTGGGAATTGCCGCACTGTCTTCCACAATGGTTGAAGTAACTCCTACCAATAGTGTAAAAGCATTTCTATTTCTCCACATCCCATATTTGCTTTTTACTTTTTAATTTATGCTTTCTCTTTAACATAGTTTTTTC
Source organism: Cheracebus regulus (assembly GCA_963574635.1). Classification (NCBI taxonomy): domain Eukaryota; kingdom Metazoa; phylum Chordata; class Mammalia; order Primates; family Pitheciidae; genus Cheracebus; species Cheracebus regulus. The sequence continues at coordinate 19 of CAUYQU010008180.1, read as the reverse complement.
CTTGCCTTTTTCTATTTTT
>CAUYQU010008178.1:0-20942 GCA_963574635.1 Cheracebus regulus | reverse complement strand
CTCTCGTCTTTGTAATTGCCGACTTTCAGATTGGGTCTCTGAGTGGACGTCTGGCTTGTTGGTGATGAAGTTTTTTCTGTTTCTTAGTTTTCCTTCGGGGGGCGCCCCTTCCCTACAGAGCTGGGCCTTCCCGGGTTCAGCTGTGCTCGTTCTCCGTCCTCAGCGCTTCCAGTGCTGTTCTCCTAGTGGGGATGGGACCGGCCGAGCTCGACTAAAAGGGCATCCAGTCCCGTACACTCCGCACCGAGAAGCGCCACGCCGGCCAAAAGAGTCGCGCTGGCAACCCGTGTGGCTCCTTTGCCGGGAATCTCCCAGTCTGTGGGCATCAAAAATTCGTCTGCGATTGCGGCATCTACTCGCTCTTTGCGCTTTCACTGGGAGCTACAATCCTGAGCTGCTGCTACGTGGCCATCTTGGATCTCTCTATTTTCCTAATTTTAAAAAAATCTTTTTTTTTTTTTTTTTGGCCTGGCACGCCTGTCGTCCCAGCACTTTGGGAGGCTGAGGCGGGCAGATCAGCTGAGGTCAGGAGTTCCAGACCAGCCTGGCAAACATGGTTAAACCCCATCTCTACTAAAAATAAAAAATTAGCCAGGTGGTGGTGCATGTCTGTAGTCCCAGCTACTCGGGAGGTTGAGGCAGGAGAATGGCTTGAACCCGGGAGGTGGAGGTTTCAGTGAGCCAAGATTGCACCACTGCACTCCAGCCTGGGTGACAGAGTGAGACTCCATTGTGAAAACCAAAATCTTTTTTTTCGTAAATATGGGAGTCTCGCTATGTTGCTCAGATTGGTCTTAAACTCTTGGCCTCAAGCAATCCTCCTGCCTCAGCCTCCCAAAGTGTTGGGATTACAGGCATGAGCCACTGTGCCCGGCTACAGTTCTTATTAGTTAAGTCATTTTTATGCTGTACCATCATTTACTTAAACATTCTCCTACTGTTGGACAGTTTGGTGATTTAAAATTTTTTTGTTGTAATTAATGTTTTTATATATCAATTTTTGACATTACTGATTATTTCTTTAGAGTATGTTTCTAAAAGGAATTGGTGGATCAATCACTATGAACTTTAAAGGAAAAGCTTTTGATAATGTTCACGAATTGCTTTATGATATAGCCAAATATGCACTATTATCAACAATGTATAAGATCAATTGTCTCATCATGTGCTCAGCAGCACAGCATGTATTCGTAATTTAGTTAATTCTACAGCTAAATAGTCTCTTTTTAAAAAAGATAACTAGTATAAATAACTTTTCATCAAAATTAGAGGAACCACAAATACTGTTGTTCTCTGACACAGATGAAGATATCAGAATTCAGTAGAGACAGTACTGAGCTTCTACTATAAGACATGAGCCAGTCCTTTAAGGAGTTTGTTGTCTTGGCAGGATACTTAACACCTGTGTTTATAGGTACTTTCCTCCTTAACTCAGAGCCTCACCCCAAAGTGCTTAGGAGAAAGCAGAGAAGGCCTGGCTTCTTGTGCTCCCTTTGCCTTGATTCCCATCACTGTGTTATGCTGGCAGCCACCATGCTGTGCTATCAGCCACATGAAATAGAGCTCAGTGGAAACAGATTAATGCATCAAATAAATTTGCTTGGACATTTCAGCAATCACTCATCTAGCTGGCTCACATTTTTTGTTAAATAGAAAGCAAAAAAGGCATAAATATTGCTTTTATCTTTATGCTTCTATCTCTTCATTATATGCAGTATTCATAAATGGAATTTTGTGCTTCTTTAATTTGGATATTTAAATATTAAAACATTTAAACATTAAAGTTTAAACAAGTCATTAAAACAAGACAAAGTCATGAAACAAGCCCACTCTGGAAAGAGAGCCCTATAGTCAGCATATCCCATCTGCTTTTGTCATTTATACAAGAATCCATGTGAAAATCAATCTCATTACAGCAATCTTTGACCATCAGGGGATATTGTACATACATCTCTAATCTTAGATACCAATGTAATCAGTGGTTTAAAGGCGGGGACTTACAATGAACACAATCTTTCTTTTAATTCTTCAGTCATGTCACTCTTTTTCTTCCTAAGTCTCCCAAAATTATTGACATATGCTTTCACATCTATTTACATTGTTTGTTTATTTTAATGAGATGGGGGTGTTGCTATGTTGTCCAGGCTGGTCTCAGACACCTGAGCTCAAAATGATCTTCCTGCCTCAGTCTCCTGAGTAGCTGAGACTTGAGGCATATACCACCATGACTGGCTCTCTTTTTTTTTAATTAAAAAATTTATTTTATTAAAATATGAAACGCTTCATGAATTTTCATGTCATCCTTGCACAGGGATCATGCTAATCTTCACTATAGTGTTTCAATTTTGTATATGTGCTGCTGAAACAAGCACTTCATGTCTGAAAGTTCTTGAGAAAAGCACATTCTGAGGCAAAATTTCAACAGATCTGTGTGATTTTACTGGTGAGTTTAGGGAATTCACTGAATCCCTATGCCCTTTGATAAAATGATTAAAAATCATGACATACCATAGACTGATTGCTGGAAGTAGTAACAGACCGGCAGACAGCAGGAAAGGGAAGCCAGGGTACCAGGCAACAGTGGCTGAGTAAATTCCATTGAAGGTAGAAACTGCAGTGACTCCTCCAAGTGTTTCTAAGAAAGCAATACAAGCAAACAGGGTACCTGTTGGGGGTAGGGATGTAAAGGGAGAAAAAGAAAAGGCAGAATTACAAAACAACAAACACAAACTAATGGAGACAATTGTTATTCATTGAAAACAGTAAACACTGGTGAATGAAATGAAAGTTATTCCCTCAAAATCCCTGGGAAGTCAGCAGCCCATTCTACAGCTGAGGAAACGAAGGGAAAGATTCTCCTAGGACCCGACGTGAGAGATGTTGATAACTCCAAATAGCCAAGTTTCAGTGTCCACAGGGCAAAGCTAAAAAGACACTGCAGCTGACTCATTGGAAAACTGCATGTCTCTCCTCTCTGCCACAGCCCCAGGCCTACCCCTGCTCTTCAGGATGCTGTCTCCCACCCTCCATCTCCATGCCAATCTGTGTGTGAAACCTGAAAGCACAGGATGGCTCTGAACAAGCAATGCTTCCTTCAAGAGCCTTTCGAAAGGTAAAGAAAACCTTATATGCTCCTCAGTCTGGCAAGAGTGACAGCTGCAGGCAGAAAGGAGATTCTTATCATACGTTCTGCAATTGGAATTTTATCCCTCTCCACAAAGTGACCAAAAAATTCCATCACCACTAGATTTTGCATGTTTGACGCATCAAATTAACCATCCTGTGCGCTAGTGATGGTTTATGCCACAGTTTAATATTAAGCCACTCTTTAAAACATACATTTCCACCTTACTGCTTGCAACTGCCTCTGCCCTAAGGTGCCTTACAAGATGAAGAGCGGGGATTCGGCTATGGTCACTTGCTATACACCTGTGGTCAAGGGCCACTCAGCACCACTCATGAAGTCTAAAAGGACTGCATGGTCAGTAAAAACTCACAATCAGAGAGAAACAGACAGTATTCTATTGATGTTTACTTGTGTCTAGAATCCAAGACAATGTCAACTGAAGAGTTAAACCTCCAAAAGACAGGCTGGCCATTTTCATGTGCTTTTCTTCCTCTTTGTCAAATTTTGCATCACCAGATTGAATAAAATTTCATGACCATTTGCAGTCAGATCGACCTGGCTTTCTTGGTCTCGGTTCCTATGCATGTATATATATAGCTTCTGCCTTCTGCAGACTTCATCAACAAGCCACTGTGCTTGTTCCTTACTTTGCCAAGTTTATTTTTCCATGATAAACTGTAATGCATTTTTCTTATTGACAATACAAATCGTGTAAATAATTGTGTTTGCCTGGAAGAAAAGGCCAAGCTTGAGGATTACCTCTCAGAATTAGATATGGTTTTTGTTTATATTCTAATTTTCCCTGTGGTCTTGATCTTTTAGACTGTATTGATTTTTATATTTAAACTTTTTCATTTTATTGTACATATTCTCATATACTGCTTCAAATTATTCATTGAATGATAGAACATACATTCATAAAATATACATTTATCTCTGCGAAATACTGTGTGCTCACGTATGGGTCTTCTTTTGACTTAAATGAAAGCTTTGTCGCTCTGCCTTGCACATCTGCCTTGCTCACAGCTATATCCCTAGGGCTCAGCTGTCCTGGTGCATGGCAGACATTTAATAAATATTTGTCAAATGAATGAATAAAAGCTTAATTCAGGATCCCATTTACCAGTCACCAAGTAGCATGCAGACTTACTGCCTCCATGCTTTATGATAATACATTAAGTCAGTTTAATTGGAAGGACGTCCTTCTACTTGTCTGACTACATTAGCTTCTTTTATTTCTGATCTCTTGCCGCAGCCAGGAATAGTGCTATGGAAAAGAGGCTGCATAGTACCGGTTCTGTTATGTAAGGGTTTTCATCTATTCTTGATGGGAAATAGGTCAGACAGTGCACCATTTGTTCTGATGGAAGCATACTATTATGAAGTAGCTTCAGCTCATTGCTCAACTTGTCTGATCATTTCAACTTGTTTAATAGTTGCCAGAGATAAAACAGGATTAAAGGATAAGTACAACTGAATTTATCTTCTAAATCCTGTTTTTTTTTTAATCCAATAGACCTCAAAAATCAAGTCTGTTTTACTATATCCCAATTTATCATCACAAGGAGTCTATGAGTGATGCCCAAGTAAAATAGTTGAAGGCAGCTTTAGCTCTGAGTTCACAGTGGTGCAGAGCACAGAGACTTCAAAATAATTACCAGAATTCCATTTTCTCACCTTTCTTATTTAAGATAATAGAAATAATGACAGGCATCTGAAAACTTCAGCAGTATTTCCTCACTCTGATTATTTAAAGTGTATTACATTTTCACAAAAATTGCCAATTTAAATAATGGTGAAGAATGGGAATACATTTAGTTATAGATGTTGACACCATCCAAAAGATTATTTAGCTTGCATTTAAGAACAAAGTAATTTAAGTATCCTGGAATAATGAAGTCATAATTCACAGTTACCGTAATTCTGATAAAGAAATGCCAAAATGTAAACTAAACATTTTAAAATATTACTGTATTTAACAGTATGATATGACTTTTTTATTTTTATTTTTTGTAGAGATAGAGTCTCCCTCTGTTACCCAGTCTGCTCTTGAACTCCTGGCCTCAAGTGATCCTCCCACCATGGCCTCTCAAAGTGCTGGGATTATAGGTATGAGCCACTACACCTGGCAGAGATGACTTTTTAAAAGCCTTTATAAACTAAACCAAATGTAAACAAAAATAAACTATACATCTTGACAACTCTATTTTAGGTCTAAGTCAAAGCAGGTAAATTTTTTCCCAATAGCTTTATTGAGCTATAATTAACATCCCACAAACCTCACCCTTTTAAAGTCTACAATTCAGTGGTTCTTAGTATGTTACAGAGTTTTGCAACCATCTCCACTATCTGTGGAACATTTTCATCACCCCGAAAAGAAATTCTATACCCATAAGTACTCATTCTCCTTCCCCAGCCCCAGTCAAGGCCTGATTTAATTTCTGCCTCTATGGATTTGCCTATTCTGGACACTTCACGAAAACAGAATCATATTTATATGACAATATATGACCTTTTGTGACTAGATTCTTACGTGGCATAATCATTTCATAGTTCATCCATGTTATAGCATGTAACGATATTTATTTTTATTGCGGAAGAATAGTTCGCTGGATGGATAAACCACATTTTGTTTATCCATTTGTCAGTTCATGAACATTTGTGTGGGCTTCACTTTTTGGCTACTGTGAATAATGCTGCCATGAACAAGATTTTGTGTGGACATATGCTTTCACTTCTCACGGTGTGTAAGTAGGGGAGGAATTGCTGAGTCATAAGGTAACTAACTTTCTGAGGAACTGCCAAACTGCTTTGCATGGTGGCTGCACCATTTTACCTTCCCACTAGCAGTGTATGAGGGCTCCAATTTCTCCACATCCTCTTCAACACTTGCTGTGGCCTATTTTATTTTGGCCACCCCCGTGGGTCTCACTCAGCGGTTTTGCTTTGCATTTCGCTGATGGCTAATGATACTGAGGATTTTCATGTGCTTATTGGTCATTTGCATAACTTCTGTTCAAATCCTTTGCCCATTTTTAAATTGAGTTGCTTTTTTGTTGTTGAATTTTGAGTTCTTAAATATGCTGGATATGAGTTCCTGATTAGACAAATATAATTTGCAAATATCTTCTCCTGTTCTGTGGGTTGTCGGTTGTCGTTTCACTTTCTTACTTTCTTCCTTTGTTTTCTTTTTGAATTTTTAGTAGAGACGAGGTTTCACCATGTTGGCCAGCCTGGTCTCGAACTCCTGACCTCAGGTGACCTCCCCCGCCTCAGCCTCCCAGAGTGCTGGGATTATAGGTGTGAGCAACCACACCTGGCCTCACTTTCTTGGTGTTATCCTTTGAAGCACAAAAATTTTTCAAAGGACAAACTTTGAATGAAGTTTTCGGAGGAAGTCTAATCTATCAATTTTTCCTTTGTTGTTGTGCTTTTGGTGTCATATCTAAGATACTACTGCATCATCCAAAGAAGCGGATAGATTTTTACATAGTTTACATAAATTTTTCCATTCTGTAGTAGTTTTCAAGGTAATCATATCACATCATTTATAAACAGCTGTGTGAATACATAACTACATCTTATGAGTGAAAAATAAGAGGCTGGACACAGTGCCTCACGCCTGTAATCCCAGGACTTTGGGAGGCTGAGGCGGGGGAGATCACCTGAGGTCAGGAGTTCAAGACCAGCCTGGCCAACATGGTGAAACCCCATCTCTACTAAAAATATAAAAATTACCTGGGTGTGTTGGTGGGTACCTATAATCCTAGTTACTCAGAAGGCTGAGGCAGGAGAATTGCTTAGTCCCAGGAGGCCAAGGTTGTAGTGAGCCAAGATCATACCACTGCACCCCAGCCTGGGCAACAAGAGCAAAACTCTGTCTCAAAAAAAAAAGAAAAAGATAAGAAATATATTTTTAAATTTACTGAATTATGTAGTTTTCTCCAGTGTTGACTAAACTGATATAAACACAATAGCATAATTATGAATTATTCATAAGTAATCAAATAAGCACATTCACAGCACTGAGCTAAGAAATGACATTAAAGGAAGTGTCAAGGTCTAATAAGATTCAGATGATACAAAAGGGAAGGAGGACAACCCCACATGTCTCATATCTAACTAGTAACTAGTTCTCACTGGAAATCTAATTTTTGTTTTTGCTTTATTCTGGTTATTCTCTGCCCGCCCTGCCCGCCCCTTCAACTGTTTGACTTTGTGTGCCCTGCTCTGTGCATGAGAGGCTGACCCCACAGATTATATGACTTGGACTTTCTTGCTGGCCTGAGTTCCTGCTGCACTTGGTTAAAAGGATGAAGGAAGAGAGAGGCTATAGTGTTTCTTCTCTGCTTCCTATCTGGGGCATCTCTCTGGCTGCCTCCACGATGCCCACTTTCTATAATGGCCTTCATGAAAGTCTCTTGATGGAACCAGCTGAGTGGGACCCGGCTTTCTGCCAGGACCCTGAGTCAGGCCCAGCTGTGACATTTGTAGGGGCCAGTGTAAGAACATCACTAGATAAGGCCTACATATTATAATCTAAGGATTTAAGGATTTAAAAGTTGTCAGTTATTTGAAATCTGGCTAAGAAACTATTAACTATAAAATATATCCTGCCTTCCTACTGTGAAAAATATTGCTTTGTAATGAATGATCTAGAAGCTAGCACATGCTTAGGATTCTCAGATGTTTTCAGAGTTCCATGTAGGACAGGGTGGCCCAGGGTGAGCTGACCCTTAGCCTTGGTGCCCAGCTGGAGCCCACCCCCATTCTGCTCTATCCCTTGCACCACCCTGCTCAGAAAGGGTCATTTACACGTGGGTGTAGAGGACCCCCCACCCTGCGATTCCAAGGTCCAGCCAGACCCTCTCTAAGGAGTCGCCCCTTGGCTCCTTCTTTGGTCTACAGGTGAGCACACTGGGCACAGTCCACCCTCAGGAGAAGGTGGCTGAGAAGAGGATCATCCAGGCCCTCACTGGACATGAGCCCAGAGCTGTCTGGGCTGAGAATTGCAGGGACCCAGGTGGGCAGAGTGCAGTCTAGAAGGAAGGAGACATGGTAAGCTCCCAGCAGTCATCTCCCACTTGACCCTGAGGTCTCCTTTCTTCCTGGAGTGGGGCACAGCCAGAGCCAAGTGAGCTGTCTAAAGTAGAAGGCCCTAGGCAGGGGCTCCCTTGCAAGAGTGTAAGCCTTTTCCTCACCCCTTTCGAGAGTGTGAGCCCTTTTTCTAAAGCTTACCACTTTATTCAAAAGGAGATTCATGCATAAAAAGGGCTGTAGAATATTCTGAAGCAGTAAACATTGATTGTACACAGATTTGAGTTGATACAGATGGTAGATTAATGATATTTCTTAAATAAATTAAACTTACCTTGTTCAGTAGAATGAACCACTTTTGACAACATGGACCGCAGAACAGAGAACGGCACAATAATGAAAAGGAATGGCACCCTGGCTGTGGGAGAAAGGATTCAAAATCACTGGCTCATTCTGAAAGCTAACAGCCAGTTTAAAACGGGAAACACTTTCACTCTGTCTAAATATTTCATTTTCTACAGGCATCCTAACTCACTGCATCTAAAAATTGAATTACTGAATTGTAGAATTCTGTTTGACGAATTAAAGTAGACTATGGACAAGTCAGTTTAAGGTTACTTTACCCTAGAATTCTTATTCCAGTACAAAGAACAAGAGTCTGTGTAATTTTTAGGTCTAGATCTATTTATATAATCTGCCGATTAAGACTGATCTGCTTATTTTTCTTAACTATGTATTAACCTAATTCGTTTTTGTTTGTGCTTTTTCAACTTGGCACTCTTAGTGTCAGCATGCCTTTGTTATATTGATTCATTTATTGGTAAACTGGTTACCATCTTGGCTGTTCATCTTTATGGTGGAATAAGTTTATAAGCATAAATTACCCCTGGGCTTCAATTAGGACTCTTAATAGTAGCGCTTTTAATTACATCATAAAACAGTTATATATGGCATCAGCAGATTATAGTTACCAAAGTGTTTTCACATAGATTAACTTACTTAGCCTTAGCAGCTCTTAGGGAGACAGGTAGAAAAACTGGCCATTATTGAATGGTAGGCATTGTGCTAAGTGAGTGCTCGACACCTACCTAATATTCATTGTAATGCTCTAAATTAGGTAGTACCACACCCATTTTACAGATGAGAAAATGAGGGCTGAGAGTAGTTCAGTAACGTGCCCAAGATCATCTAGTACTCTAGAGGGAAGTTAGGCCCAATTCTGTTTGGTCACACTGCTTCCCTGCAAGATAGCAAGGGGTTAACACTTTTATTAGTGAAAAGAGTAAATTGGACCTTTCCCAGAGTCTCATTTTATAGTTCCATAGCCTTTTCCAATGCAGTATCTCATTCAAACCCTGCAAAAACAGTTATGAGGTAGATAGTTAAGGAATCAGTCTAATTTGCCAACCAGCAATTCATCAAAAATCAGTTCATGAAATGACCGATTTGCTGAAAGATCAATTTGCAAAACCTGTCTTTAAAAAATTCCTTCTTGAATATATTAAATTGATATAGTTTTTTTCTTATAAATACTTTCAGTATACTTTATACCATTGTCCTAAATATTTTTATGGAAAGTTATCTTCTTAGTAGCACTTTAAGAAATGTTCACTTTAATGAAATCTATACTGAAGAACTCATTCATAAGAAGAATGTTCCTCAGAACGATTTTGTGGCAAATATGCAAACCTGGGAAATTGTGGTTATTCAGTGAATTAAGTTTATTTATTTATTTATTTTGAGACAGAGTTTTGCTCTTGTTTCCCAGACTGGAGTGCAATGTGTGATCTCGGCTCACTGCAACCTCCACCTCCCAGGTTCAAGCGATTCTCCTGCCTCAGCCTCCTCAGTAGCTGGGATTACAGGCATGCGCCACCCTGCCCAGCTAATTTTGTATTTTTTTTAGTAGAGACGGGGTTTTGCCATGTTGGTCAGGCTGGTCCCGAACTCCTGACCTCACGTGATTCACTTGCCTCAGCCTCCCAAAGTGCTGGGATTACAGGCGTGAGCCACTGTCCATGGCCTAGCGAATTAAATTTTTAAAGCAAATTTAACTTTCAACTTATTGACTCCTGGCAAACTAGCTATTTCCCTTTAATTGAACTAGAATGGCTTAAATAGAGGGCTTTATATTAAAGTTTTCTCCCAACAGACAAAGTAATTTTATATGAATATCAAATACATAGTTCTAAAGCTACACTTGGAACTCACCTAAAAGCATCATCAATGTTGTCCTGGCAAAAGCAGTCATAGCCATTCCTGTCATAGTGGTAAGAATCCCAATGAAGGCGATATGAATATCCTCCATACAATAAGAAAAAAGCCATATTCCTAGGAAACTAGTTAAAAAAGAGGCACTACCCAAAGCTGATCCATAGCCTATAAAAACTTCATTCCAGCAGAGTGGTGAATCCAATTCATAAAGGATAAAAATTGGGGCAATGCCAATTACCACAAAATAATAAGTGATTATTGTAAAAAGTAACAAACAGAGCAAAACTCGTCTCTTACCAGAAGCATTTTTAAAAAGCATGTAAGTTCGGTAAAATAGGTCTTTGAAGCTTTCACTACATGACATAGTCACATTCTGAGATGAAGACTCTCTCACAGGATCACCGAGAAAAAATAAAATATAGACCAAATTAACAGCAAGAGACACAGCAATAATTAGAAACGACCACATAAAACCTAGTTCTCTAATAAAATAGCCAGATGACAGTCCTGTTAGACCAGTAACAAGTCCAAGGAGAAAGTCAATGATAGCTATTCGAATTGTTTTCTGTTTGTGTTCTTTACACTGATCTACTATATAGGCAAAGCAAGCTCCCCAAAATGTGGTATAATTGCCACAAAATGCACCAATGAAGGTAGATGCAATCAAAAGCTGAAATGGGAAGGCAAAATAGCAAAGCAAGCAGAGCCAAACGCTGGTTGCCAGAGCACCAATGGAAGACAAAATCATAGGGAATTTTCGTCCGTGGTGATCACTAATAGACAAAAGTATGAATGTAGACACTAGGCCAGGAATTAATCCACTTATGTCCATCTGCAGATTAAAACGTGACACTTTTTTCTGAACTTCCTGCAAAGAAATAAAAAGAAGACAATGCAGTTTACACAATGTGCATAAAAATATCATGGTGCATGCTTTTTTCCCTGTGGCCAGTAGGTTACGGGTGGGGAATCTCTGGTGCATGGGCAGGACTAATGGAGCTTACATTTTCATCCAGTTCATAAAGCAAGTACAGACTGAATATCCCTTATCTGAAATGCTTGAGACCAGAAGTGTTTTGGATTTTGGATTTTTTCAGATTTGAGGATATTGGCATGTATATAATGAGATACCCTGTGGACGGGACTCACATCTAAACACAAAATTCATTTATGTTTCATATATACCTCATACATATAGCCTGAAGGGAATTTTATACAATATTTTAAATAATTTTGTGCACAAAACGGTTTCCATTGAGAACTTGTATGTGGAATTTTACACTCGTGGTTTCAAAATGGTGACCAAAAAGTTCCAGATTTTGGCCACCCATGGTGGCTCATGCCTGTAATCCTTGCACTTTGGGAGGCCAAGGCAGGAGGATCACTTGAGGTCAGGAGTTTGAGACCAGCTTGGTGCCAACATGGTGAAACTCTGTCTCTATCAAAAAATATTTAAAAAATTAACCTTTATTTAGGAAGCGCTTGGCTGTTGCCTTTTTTTTTAAACCTCTGTCTCCACAAATTACGTTTCTCACATTAGTGAGAAACATATTCCTTTATTTACTAAATAAAAGAATTAAAAATAAGATAAAAATAAGATAAAATTGAAAGAGGAGCCTTACACTATCTACAGATGGTAGTGTGCCATGACTGTGTCTGGTGGCTCATGCTTGTAATCCCAGCACTGTGGGAGGCTGAGGTGGGAGCATCGCTTGATCCCAGGAATTTGAGACCAGTCTGGGCAACGTAACAAGACCCTCTCTCTAAAATAAATAAATAAGTAAAAAATAGGCCAGGTGCAGTGGCTCACACCTATAATCCCAGCACTTGGGAGGCCGAGGTGGATGAATCACTTGAGGTTAGGGGTTCGACCAGCCTGGGCAACATGGCGAAACCCTGTCTCTAATAAAAATACAAAAATTAGCCTGGCAAGGTGGCGCATGCCTGTAGTCCCAGGTACTCCAGAGGCTGAGGCAGGAGAATTACTTGAATCCAGAAGGCAGAGGTTGCAGTGAGCTAAGATTGCGCCATTGCATTCCAGCCTAGGTGACAGAGTGAGACTCCATCTCAAATAAATAAAAATATAAAGTAAATAAAGGTGGTAGTGTGTCATGACCTGAGGAGTAAGATAAACTCAACTTCCAAGGGCCAAAATGACAATGACAGATGACATACACACACAGATTGGAAGATGTGTCAATCATTGCCCTAGTTATTTGATGGAAGGAATTTTGCATGATCTTAAAACATTTTCTGCTTGCCATTTCTCTGTATTTTCTGAAGTCAATATAAATGGTATGTGCTGGCTGGGCACAGTGGCTCATGCCTGTAATCCCAGCACTTTAGGAGGCCAAGGCAGGCAGATCACAAGGTCAGGAGATTGAGACCATCCTGGCCAGCATGGTGAAACCCCATGTCTACTAAAGTTATAAAAATTAGCCGGGCGTGGTGGCGGGTGCCTGAAATCCCAGCTACTTGGTAGGTTGAGGCAGGAGACTTGCTTGAACCTGGGAGGCAGAGGTTACAGTGAGCCACAACTGAGCCACGGTACTCCAGTGACAGAGTGAGACTCCATCTAAAAAAAAAAAAAAAAAAACCAGTGTGTGCCATTTGTATACTGGGAATACTAAGCTGATTTAAAAAACAGATTTAAACCTTTTTTTAGTCACTGAATGAGTCACTGAAGGTGATGGTGGTACCTCCTGGGAAGCAAAAATGTTCCTTTGTCCAAAGGAGCAAACAGAGAGTAGGCCACGACTTCAGCATGGGTGGCAGGGTGAGGGTAGGGGTGGTTTCTGGTTCCTGAGGTCTAAGAGCACCAACTTCAAGGGAAGGGACCTAGAGTAGTAGGTTCTCTTCCATATTAATCCAACTAAGAAACAATAAATGAAAAAAATCAATTTGAAAATTTGGCAAAAATCTTTGACATGAGACCACAGCTCTGGGCAGTAGGGGTTTCTCAGCAGCTGGGCCAGGCTGGAGGTGGGCCAACACCTGCCACCTGTACAGTTGCAGAAGCCACCAAGCTGGCTGGACCAAGGCCTGTCTCCCCTCATTCCAAAAGGGCAAGAGTAGCAGAATTTCCCAGACATTCTAGTCTCCTCCTCCCAGGTCCCTCCCACTGCAACCAGAGGGCCTGCTCCCAGGTGTTGGCGGAAAGACAGCGTAGAATCAAATACAGAAGTTGATGAGCTTATAAGGAGAGATTTGTTAAAGCCTACAAAACTACAGTTAGACAGGAAGAATAAGTTCTAGTGTTCTATAGCGTCATAGGGTGACTGCAGTTAACAGTAATACACTATATAGTTTCGAATGGCAAGAAGGAGGATATTGAATGTTCCCAGCACAAAGAAATGAGAGATGTTTGCGATGACGGATATGCTAATTAGCCTGATCTGATCACTGTACATTGTATGTATCAAAACACCACTGCATATGCCATGAATATGTACAATGATTATTTGTCAATTAAAAAATAAAATAAGGCCAGGCTCGGTGGCTCACGCCTGTAATCTCAACACTTTGAGAGGCCCAGGCAGGAGGCTCACTTGAGACCAGGAGTTCAAGATCAGCCTGGGAAACATAGAAAGATCCTGTCTCTACAAAAAATTTTTTAAAATTAGCTGAGTGTAGTGACACATGCCTGTAGTCCCAGCTACTCAGGAGGCTGAGATGGGAGGATCCCTTGAGCCTAGGAGTTCAAAGTTGCAGTGAGCTATGACCATGCCGCTGCACTCCAGCCTGGGCAGTAGAATGAGACCTTGTCTCAAAAAAATACCATACATACATAAATAAACAATAAATAAAATAAACTATTCAGGTGATTCCAATGTGCAGTCAAGATTAAAAAACACTGTTAGAGGTTCCAGGATGGGATTCAAGTATGTATATTAACAAATATCTCCAGGGCTGATATATGAAGAGCACCCCTGTTCTAGGACCCCAACTTTGAAACTAAGAAGATTTATTGGCCAGGGACGGTGGCTCACGCCTGGAATCCCAGCACTTTGGGAGGCCAAGGCAGGCAGATCACAAGGTCAGGAGTTCAAGAGCAGCTGACCAACATGGTGAAACCCTGTCTATACTAAAAATACAAAAATTAGCCAGGCGTGGTGGCACATGCTTGTAATCCCAGCTACTCAGAAGGCTGAGTCAGGAAAATCGCTTGAACCCAGGAGACGGAAGTTGTAGTGAGCTGAGATCGCACCACTGCAATCCAGTCCGGGCAACAGAGCAAGACCCCATCTTAAAAAAAAAAAGAAAGAAATGAAAAAGAGGATTTGTTAAACTCTATTCTTTTTATGTGTGTTGAGAGAGACTCTGGGCCTCTCTGGTTCAGGACCATTTTGCTTATCCTTGCCACCACAGGATAATGTGTGATAAACTTGTTTAATGCATGAATAAACACACAATAAAAAGAAATTCTGAGCCTAGCGAAGCTTCTGATTCCCCGGAATAACATAGGAGCCGTTCTTAAAGGGAAGTGAGACTGTTAGGTGAGACCCAGGGCCCTTCTTTTTTATGATCTTACCCTAGGCCAGAACCTTAATGTCTTCCAGGCTGCTAATAATCACTTCCAAGAAAACGTTTCCCATGGGAATGAGGAAATGAATAAGATCTGAGGTTGTGCCAAATTGCCTGGCTTCACCCCAGCAAGGTCCCACCTGACACGTGGGCGGATGCCTCATGAAGCGCTAGAACCTTGCCTCTGGGGCGGTTTGAGTTTCCTCCTTCTCAGCCTCTCTTCCCAGTCACAGAGACTCGCAGAGCCAGCAGGAGGTGACTCAATTCCCTTTAACTCATTTCATCTGTCACTGAGAAGCAGCACCACTCCTTTACCATCACAAAATGTCCCCAAGAGGAAGAGTTCAGAGTTTACAGGTGGGATTTGTTTTTGAGGCACTGTAGGAAAAAAACATTTCCAAATCTGGATGCTATCTCTTTGCATTTTGAAACGGTAGACTTTTATCAAAAACTGCCCAAGGGACCAGGAGAATGGTGAAGTGCCTCCTGTTTTACACACAAAAATTGGGGGAGAATGCTGGAGAGAGAGAAAGAAAGGCAGTCCTTAATATCTGGCTAAACATTTCTGGTAGGGCAATGGTGGGTACTCCCCACTCCAGATGTCCCCACAGAGCTGCTCCTCATCACGTGAGAGCCAAGGCTGACTTGACAACACCAAATAATAAACGCTCCTTCACCCCACCTGTGACAGACACTGGCCCACAGTCTTCAGTGATGGGCCACCTTCTAGAGTCGCTGAAAGCTGGGACATGCAGAAACAGTGAAAGGATTGGGGTGAAAGAGAGCAAGGGAGAGACAGAAACACCATGTTTCAGCCATCCCTGTCCACCAAATTGCTCATTCCAGCCCACCCTGCTCCAATTTTCAAACTTTTTTTTTTTTTTTTTTTTTAGGAAAAAGGAGGGAGACAGCCACAGAAGAGATGACACTGTGGTGAAATTTTCCGAGAGAAAGGAGAAGAGCTAGTGTCACAGAGGAGTGTTTTAAGAAGAAGAGGCAGATTTGAAAGGTAACAGGAAACTTCAAATGGGATGAGATCTGAATAAAGGCCATTATGTTTGGGATTTAGGACTTTGATGGCTGCCATAGAGATCATTGGATGATGAGTGCAGGGTCCTCTGACTCAAAAGCGCGGTACACATTCCCTTTTTATTAAATTCTATGGATCTTGTCATTTCTTACCTCTTGGAATGCAAAAATTGGACTGCTTTTGTTTTTTTCACACTCAGAAATATTGCTATCAGATGAAAAAGTGTAGTTGCCAGTTTCTTCCCATATTCTCCGATAAACATATTGCGTTGTCAGTGGACTGGTCAAAGTCATAGCAAATGCACTAAGGAAAATGGCAGGTTCTACAAATAAAATCTTCATATTGCCTGCGGAGGTAGCTGTATTCTGTAAAAGGAGAAAATGGCGAAAGATCATCCGTCTCATCCCAGAGGCTAGATAGTCAAAGATGGGGAAGTTTGAGCAATTTTGTGGAGTAAATGTTTCAACAAGCAAACTAGAGAACGGAAAAGACAGTGCGAACTTTATCAGAGAATAACTTTTACTTTGGAGTTGAGTGCCCTGTAACACCTCAGGCTGCCATGCTTTCCATTTTTATGATTAGGACATTGTAGGACTCAAGCTGCCTTTGAGTCTGAAATAATAAATTGTCACCCATCTTGGTTAGCCAATGATCACAGTACAGTTCCCACACTGTATATTGCCAGCGGCTTTTTCATAAGTTCAACAATGAGATTCCTTTTGGGAAGCGAGAGTTGCGCAATGTTATTGTTATTTTGCTGCGTGTTAACAACGGACAGGGAGGGGAGGGGGCCTTTAAAAAAAGCAGCTCCCAATCGGAAGGGCCTTATTTTTAACTCACCCCACGATTACAGTCTTCCTGCCAGGCTGGGCGCAGGATGGGCCGTGCCTGGGGCCGTCGCCTCGAATGCCCTGCACTCGCGCACGCGCCCGGGTTCAAGAGCAGCCTCTGGGCTGGGGCAGTAGAGGACGCGCCGGGGACAGTGACCTCGGCAGGGGCGGGGGCCCGGGCTACGCGGCCGGCGCTGGGGTGGGGAGGGGACCTTCCCGTCGAATTCGACCAAATTACGCTTGTCCGGGAGTCTCAAGCGTATTTCAAAGCAGACCAGGACAAGCGCACTTCCGCGTCCCGCGTGACACCGGCACGGTTCCCGGCGCAGCCCTCGGCTCCACCGCGGCCCTGCGCACTCGGCCTCAGCTCGGGGCGGTGGGGCGCGGGGCAGCTGCTGCTCCCTCACTGTGGGCAGTCGGCCGATCGGTTCCTCTGCGGGTCGGTCCGCGGCCCGGCCAGCGCTCGGCGGTGACTCGGCAGCCGCCAGCTGAGCATCGCTGTTAGCCGAGGAGGCGGGTCGGCTGCCGCGGGCGCTGTCACTGTCCTACCCGGCTCTCCTGCGATTGGGCCCTGCGGCCGGTGCCCCTGGGCGATTGGTCCGCCCCGACGTCACTCTCCGCAGGAGAGTGGTTAGTGGATCGTGCACCCGCCCTCGGAGGCCCGGAGTGGATCCTGCGCGACCGAGCAGCCACACTGCACCGCTGCTGCGTGCTGGGCCGCGCCGCAGGCTCAACAGCTCTGGCGTTGCAAAGCATTTCTGAACCCGAATATCGTTTATCACACAAACACATGAAAGATGTGTTGCAAAAGCAACATGTTTGGGTTGTAGCTCCTAGCGGGATCCCGGTCCGCCAGGCCGGTGCCCGCAGAAGAGGGGCGTGGGCGCCGGTAGAGGGTATAGGAAAGAGGGTGCTCAATGCAGAGTTAGCGGAGGGTTGGATTAAGCAACTCGTTAAATTTTCATAAACCTCCATATCTTTATCTGCCAAGTGGGAATATTAACAGTCTTACAAGGTTATCTAATTAAATCCTCAGTGTGTATACACAGCATAGCCCCTGGGCATAGGGGGAGCTGTCAGTGCTCTCCAACACACTCACCAGGATCACGCTTGTAGCAACTGAATTGAGCTATTACTTCTTGAAGCCGGAGGAATGCATGTGTGAGGTACGGCGGGGGCATCTCAGTAAGCAGGTGTTAGAATTTATTATGGGCTTGCGTTATGTGATTTTGGGAAGAGTTCAAGAAAGCAAGGCCTTACTCTGGATTGGTTGCTGTCAGGAAGTGGCGGTAATTCCATGATTGGGTATCTTAATAAGTCTTATTTAGAAGGAGTCAAGTCTAGACAGAGGCTTAAGCCATGAATAATAAAGAACCAGTAGTCACATGTATTTGTTATTTTTGTGGTTAATGCCTAAATGTTGTTATTTTTGTGGTTAATGCCAAAATGATGATGTGGTCTTGTTTTCGTCTTCATCGTGGTTACAGAATGCCCTTGTCTGACTTTGGTATTCTGTGAAATTGTTTTTATTGGACAGAACACCACGGTCCGGAAAAGCTCTTAGCAACACCAAGTCCCAGCAGATCGCTCCAGGTCAGCACCTGGATGTCAGAGCTGCTTTCTCTTCCTCAGCACTCCTTAAATGATAGTTATGTCCCTGAAGGTAGAGTTAAAGGTCTTAGGTTTGAGTCCTCATTGCTACTTAGTAGCTGGTAACCTTGAACTTGCCACTTAATCTTATTTCTCAGCTTCTTCAAATCAGCATTTATGAAGCACTTGTTATGAGTTTCAAACAATGGAGCATAGATATTGGAAAGAAGGTATACAAACATGAATAAATGAATAAGATGCGGTTTGCAAGGAAAATACAATATTTTAAATTGCAGTACTTTGTGCTAAGTACTAGATAATTCTAAATGTCATTAGAAGATGTCTTTTTTTTTTTTTTTTTTTTGTGGGGGGGATGGAGTCTTGCTCTGTCACCCAGGCTGGAGTGCAGTTGTGGGATCTTGGCTCACTGAACCCTCTGCCTCCCAGGTTCAATCAATTATCATGCCTCGGCCTCCTGAGTAGTTGGGATTACAGGTGCCCACCACCACACCCAGCTAATTTTTGTATTTTTAGTAGGATGAGGTTTCACCATGTTGGCCAGGATGATCTTGAACTCCTCAACTCAGGTGATCTGCCCACTTCAGTCTCCCAAAGTGCTGGGATTATAGGCATGTGCCACCACATCTGGCTGAAGATGTCCTTTCTTATGGGGCAAAAATATTTAGTGTCCAATATACTTCCATGCTTTGCATTCCTACTCTTCCACATAAAGAAGAAAGCCAGGTTTTCTTAATGAGTTCTCCTGCTGATCTCTATGGTGACAACAGTCATTATGCGTCTTTTTTTTTTCAAGTAATATTAAGTGCTTGAGTATATATTAAGGAAGACTTAATTGACTGTTAATTGTCACTGTGTTAGGCACTGTGGATGACAAAAGAAGTCAATACACCATAGTTAATCATCAAATAAATTTCCCTTTATTTGGTAAGAAAAGATGGAAATATATGTAAAGAGTTAAAACAATTCCAAAACCAAGTATATGGAAACCACCAAGACCTGTCACTCCCACTTCCCCATAGCTACTGTTGCTCCTCCTGGGTACCCCCTCCAGTCTTCTTCCTTCAAAGACTCTGAGAGACAAAATCAAAAATAAAAGCTAGCATGCAAAGAGCAGGGAGCATTCACCAGACATAATCTCTCTGGCCATGTTTCTGAAATGTAGATCAAGAGGTGTATTCTTCAGGGAAGGGGGTCTGCAGGATTTTGAGATTTTATGTTTTCACTTAAATGACCTGGAAATTTTAATGTTAGCATATTATGAATTGTCTTGTAACCAAGCGCTGACATTTTATTTCAGTGTCTATATTTGTATTTCTGCTTATGGTCACGTTGGCTCCAAGCAGCCATAACTAAATGATGTCAGACTAATGAGAAAAGAAGTGGACTAAATAGATAAATAATATGCCCAAACTAAGTGAAGACCAAACAATGTCATATGCTGTTCAAGAGAAGTTTCCATAGTATTCCAGTAAGAGGTATGGATGGGAGACTTAAGTCATTGTCTCACACACATAGACATACTGAACTCGAAAGAACACATACTGTGCTGGGCAGTGCCATGTTCAAGTGACAAAAGCCAAAATGGAATAAAGTAGTTATGAGATTTTGTTGGTTTCAAGAAGAGGCTTGTTTACTTCTGATAAAATCGGCAAAGTAAGATGTGACGAAAAGACCTCAGTTATACCAATTACTGCTTAGTAGATGATTGTTGAAATGGTTCTGATAAGAGTAATGTGATACAACTCCAAGCACAAACTGTTGAAGGGAAATGTAATCTAATCATATGACTTTGGTCAATAAGTTTCCAAAATAGGCCTCAGTAGGTGTTATCTACTTGAGATATTCATAACCTGATGTCAGCCTTGTCTTTCTTGACCTCTGTTGATTTGGACACTGTGAAACAGATTCCTCTTTCTGGAAATGTTTCCCCTCTTTGGGTTCCATGACCAGACTGTCTTCCTGCTACCCTGAGAGGTCTGACTGGGTTTCCTCTGTGAGCCTGCTTCTCAGACAATGCTGTGCCTCAGGCTCTATCTCAGCTCTTACCTCTCCCAGTCAATGTCATGCCACAAATATGCTGACCATTTCCAAATCTCTTCTCTTGACCATTTCCACCGTCTTCTCTTGAACTTGACACCCAGGACTTCCTTTTGTTTGTATTAAAAACAAAAGCAGCACATTAGCAGAGAGAGCAGTTTAAACAGAAAGCCAAGCTCCAGTCTGAGAGGTCCTTTGTCGGTGCCCTCTAAAGCATCCAACACCGGACACTAATTCGAGAAACTGGTCTCTCCTCAAAGCCATGTTGCTCTAACTTTGTCTTCCATCTACTACCAATTAAGTGACCATGTCTTAAGAGTCATAAATTGAAGATTTTAGATAAATTATTAAAAGTAAAGAAAGCCTTTCCACCACTGGCAAAGAAAATATATATGGAGAGAGATCCAAGATGGCCGATTAGCAACAGCTCAGGAATGTAGCTCCCAGTGAAAGCGCAGAGAACGAGTGGACGCCGCACTTTCCGACGAATTTTTGTTGCCCACAGACCGGGAGATTCCCGGCAGAGGAGCCA
>CAUYQU010008176.1:0-87524 GCA_963574635.1 Cheracebus regulus | reverse complement strand
GGAGGGACAGTGGGGGGTGGGGAGTTGGGGGGAGATAGCATGGGGAGAAATGCCAGATATAGGTGAAGGGGAGGAAGGCAACAAAGTACACTGCCACGTGTGTACCTATGCAACAATATTGTATGTTCTTCACATGTACCCTAAAACCTAAAATGCAATAAAAAAAAAAAAAAAGAAAGGGAGCGAGAAGACTTTTGTTTGGGAAGCTCTTCACCTCCCATGGGAGGGCATAAGATGGAAAATCAGCAGGTAAGGCCTTCAGGCTTGAGCATCTATGGGGGAGCAAGAAATGAGAAGGGAATGTCCTGTGCTTGGCTTGATTCAACCTAGATTGCCTGATGTTCACTTGGCTTGCCACACAAGAACAAATAACTCAATATATTGATTATAATCTGATATAATTGTTGTTTAGGGACCAAAGGGTAAGTCCAGTTTTGTCATGGGTATTAATGCTTATCATCATGATAGCTAACACCTGTTGAACACTTATTACATACCAAGCGATATTCTAAATGCTTTCCACGTATTAATTGTTGCCCTTGCAGCAGCCTCTGAATTAGGAACAATTGATATTCCTGTTTTAAAGATGAGAAAAGTGAGACCCATGGAGATCAAGTAACTTTCTCGTGGCTCCAGAAAGAAAGGAAGCTGCAAGCTGGGAGGCAGCTGAGCTTCTAGGGTTGCTGGAGGCAGGTTGCTCTTCTCCTCAGGTTTGTGATTTTTCTGACGGAGAATGGTTACGAAGAAAGGTAACCATTTATGACAAGGCTTAAGAAGGTCTTTCTCTCAGTGGGCTTCCCAACAGGTAGTGGGAAATGAAGAATCCGTGAAGGCATCCCACTGGTGAAAGTGCTCGCCACGGAGCACATGCCACACAGAATTCACCTACATCTGATTAGAATTCTGCCAGTCAGTTAAGGTTTTTTCTTTTGTTTTGTTTTTCATTTTTATCTTGTCTCTATCCCTACTGAAATTCAGTTCCTTGGGTTGCTGTATGATTATCTTCTAAATGCATTAAAATGTATTGGTTGATATGATCATAGGCATTAAATTATCCTTACTGCTGTTATATGAAATAGATGAAGTTTTAAAATAAATATGACCAATCTTACTGACTTTTAATTTATGTCTTTCTACCTCCCTGAAGGTAACTGCTATCCTGACCTTTGGTGTGTGTGTGTGTGCCCACATACATGTGTTTATTAGTGTCTATTTATTTTGTGTGTGTGTGTGTGTGTGTGTGTGTGTGTATTCGTATTCGAGATAGGGTCTTGTTCTGTCACCCAGGCTGGAGTGCAGTGGTGCTATCTTAGTTCACTGTAACCTCTGCCCCACCAGCTCAAGCAATTCTCCCACCTCAGCCTTCCTAGTAGCTTGAACCACAGGTGCACACCACCATGCCTAGCTAATTTTTTTGTATTTTTGGTAGACAGGGAGTTTCACCATGTTGCCCACTTTGGTCTCAAACTCCTGAGCTCAAGCAGTTCACCTGCCTTGGCCTCCCAAAGTTTTGGGATTACAGGGGTGAGTCACCATGCTCAGCCCAGCTTTTTGAAGAAAAGTATTGAATTCAAGTGGTGAGAATAAATATCTGTATCTTGTTTCTTTTTTAAAAAAAAACTTTTTATTTTGAGTTCAGGGATACATGTGCAGATTTGTTACATAGGTAAACTTGTGTCATGGGGGTTTGTTATACAGATTATTTCATTACCCAAGTATTAAACCTAGTACTCATTAGTTATAGGCCCCAGCATGTGGTGTTCCCTGTATGTGTCCATGTGTTTCCATCATTTAGCTCCTGCTTGAAAGCAAGCTAAACATGTGGTATTTGGTTTTCTGTGTTAGTTTGCTAAGGATAATGACCTCCAGAGTGTCCCTACAAAGAATATGATCTCATTCTTTTTTATTGTTGCATAGTATTCCATGGTGTATATATATCTTGTTTCTAATCTCAGAGAAAGTATGACATTAACCAAAATGTTCCTTCCATTCTTAGTTTGCTAGGATTTTCTTTTTGAATCATGGATTGATGTTAAATTTCATGAAACTTTTTCTCTGCATATTGAGATAAGCTTATGATTTTTCTTCTTTACTCTGTTAAAAGGGTAGAGTACAATGAGTGTCTAATGTTCAATCAACATTTCATTTCTGAAAGAAATCTTATGATATATTCTTATTGAAATAGTATTAATATAGTTACTATATTGTTTAGTTTTTTGCTTTTATGTTCACGAGTGAACTGGACCTATGATTTTTCTTTCTTGTACTGTTCTTTTTGTGTTTCGTTATCAAGATTATGATGTCCTTATAAAAAGTCGAAGACTGTACCCATTTTCTCTAGTTTTGGAAAAGTGTATGTAGCATTGGTGTCATTTATTCCTTACATGTTTTGCAGAATTTGCTAGTGAAAATGATTAGTCTGGAGTTTTGTTTGCAAAACAATGATATAGTTTAACTCTCTTATTTACAGAAGAGAAAAAGCCAGGGAAATGAATGATATATTTAGTAACTGATAACTCAGAAGCAGGTGAACTGCTTCACTAATTTCACTTCCCTGGAATTATCAAGTCAGTGTCTTTAATAGTTAAAGGAATATATAGGTTTTTCTATTTTTGTTTTGTTTTATAAATTATATTTTCTAAGACTTTTTATATTTCATCTAAAATTTTAGTTATCAAGAAAATTGTTTGTATTCTGTTACCTTTTAAAATGTCTCATATATAGGTGATGTTTCTTTTTTATTCTTGATATCATTTAATTTGGTCTTACTCTGTTTCTTAAAATCTTGATTACATATCACTAGAGATTCATCAGATTTACTTCTTTTTTTCTAAAATCAAATTTTAGCTTTGTTGATATTCCTTATGGAAGAACTCCAGTGAAGTGTCCAGAACTTAGAGACACTGACTTCTTAGTGAGATCAAAGAGGTAGTGTGCTAGTCACTGAAGCAGAGGGTCACTGGATTGCAGTGAACCAACACCAGTGAGGAAGCCAAGGATATCCTAGAGAAATCAGATATTAGAAGTTCATCCTTTGAATGTCACGTGAGTCTTTGATCTCGTAATTCAATACTAGAACAGAGAGGAACTTCGTAATGACTGAGATGGAATTTTCCTTTCATCCCAGAAGGCTGCCAGCCTTAAGTTAGAATTGTATCGATGTTATCAAAATTTTTGTAGCCTTACCTTCATAGTCTCTCATTTTTGTCTTTCCACAGAGGTGAATCACTTCAAAGAGAAGGGACAGATTCTCATGGACCCCACTGCCATGCTGGCCAGCCAGTTTGCTGCCAGTGTTTTCCTGTTACTTACTCTCAAACAGGTAAATTTCCAGATCCTAAAAGGAGTGATGCTATAATGAAGTTTTTGTATGTGTGTGAGCATGTGTCCATGTATTATAGGGATTTGATTATAATTTTTAATTAGCACAACTTCAGGTGTATGTATCTCAGAGGAACACTATGAGTATTTGGCAATTAATGTTTGTAAATCACCTTGAGATCCTTGAGGTAGAACGATGCTATATAAATGAATAATGAAGTAATAAAAATAATAATGCATGCACTTACATTCCCAAGCCCATTGCCTGAAAAAGATCTTGAAGTTGAAGGAGAGCTGTGCAAAATGTAGCTAATAAGAAAATATTGTTATACTCCCCTTAAGCCATAATGAAAAATATCGGTGAAATACAGAATACAAACATAACCCATGCCTGTGATTCCTAATATATTTACGAATGCTTTTCATTTGGATAAGTAACTATTTCACTATTTGTATATAGTAATTACATCAAGAATTAAGGCTGTAATCATTTATCTGGGAAGATATTAGGTGAAAGCTAATTGGCAGTTGTTTCAACATAATTGCTTAACATTCAATGATAAATAATGATTCTAGTATTAATTCAAGTCTTGTCAATGGCATAATGGATATTTCTGCAAATATTTTCAGAAGTAATTTGCAAATGGCAAAAAAGAGCCTAAGGTGCACTCAAACCATAAAATAAGCGACTTTTCATATCTTCATTTCCTTTCAATATTAAAGGTCAATGATCTTATACCTTTAACAACATTCTTTTCCCTCTGGCACTGCAAAAGGGGGAAGAGGAAGAATATATATATTTACTTTGCCACTAAATTCAACCATTTATATTTTGGTCAAGTGAATTCTGAGTTCTGAAAATGGCATCAAACCTCGTAGAACCAATAAGATGAGCTGTTTTCCTAATTACACATAGTCAGGGCATTGTGTCTTTACTAAATCAAAGCTTTAGAGTAGAGAAAATAGAAGAAAATTTTGATTATGTTAGATATTAACTATTTACACTCCAGTTTCACAACTCTTTCATACCTAGCCAAGTTTATATGAGAAACTATATTATTTTTATTGCTGTTATTTGTTTGTTGTTTGTCTCCCTCAACAAGAATATAAGCTCTTTGGAGCAATATCTTATCTTTCTTACATATATTTCTACTTTACCCCATAATAAACACTTACAAAATATTTCTGAATAATTAATTAATGATCAAGAACCCCATTGTTTCCTTCCCCAAACAATGGTATTATTATTTGGAGACATTTTTATTGTTATAGGAAATTATAACAATTTAACTGTTGCTATGAAATTTTCTAATTTCCTGGAAACAAATACCTAAAAGGAAAATATGAAGGCATAGAACTTGCTTCCTGGGAGTCAGTGCTGTACCGGAGCTGGCTGGTGTTGGCTCATGAGACCTGGTTGTCTTCATTTCTAAGTCTGTGATCAGTGATGTCACATTGTTACAATAGGCTTTGGAGGGAGTATGTAGACCACAGAAATAGGAATATTCTACAAGTCAGGGCCGCCTGCCTCATCCTATCCATGGAGAGCTCGTTGTCTAATATCTAACAGCATACCATGGTGGAGATAGGAAAAGAAAGGGTAAACTTGATAGTGGATAAGTCATGGAAAATCGTGATATAGAATGATACATATATGATAGCTATTTTTATTCTATGCTGATGTCAGAATAGAAAGAGGAAGTGTCTTCAAACTTGACAAATTTACAAACATAAATTAAAAATCATGAAGTATCCTTATGGTCTTTAAAGCATTCTCATTTAGATAATGCACTTTTACTTCAGGTCTAGGCAGTATGTTTCTCAATTTCAGCACACTAACAGAGTAGAAGAAAGTTTGACAAGTGAGAATGAAGGTTGTTGGAAAAAGCCTCGATTCTTCTCCCAGTTCTTAATCACAGTTTGTACACTGAGGTCATTCATGTTGAGGTTGGAGGCACATACAACTGAGAAATTCTTTTAAGAAGTTCAAAATGTGCCTAGATTTGGGTAGAACTGTATGCCTAAAGATAAGATTTTAGAAACATAATTTATGGTCAAGTTTTATAAGTGAATGTAACCACAAATTCAGAGAAAAAAAATGCTCAGTTAAGAGAGATGGGAGAAGTTACAGTATGGGAATTATTAGATTTTTTAAATTAATCATTGATAAATAATTGACATACGTGGAGATCTTGGATTCTTTAGGGCCACAAAAAGTAATGGAATGATCAAGAGGGACTATTAACTATAAAACCCAGGGCTAGGAGTGGTGGTTGAAACCTGTAATCCCAGCACTTTGAGAGGCTGAGATGGGCAGATCACCTGAAGTCAGAAGTTCAAGACCAGCCTGGCCAATATAATGAAACCCCTTCTCTACTAAAACTACAAAAATTAGCCAGGCATGGTGGTGGGTGCCTGTAATCCCAGCTACTAGGGAGGCTGAGGCAGGAGAATCACTCGAACTTAGGAGGCAGAGGTTGCAATGAGCTGAAATTGTACCGATTGCACTCCAGACTGGGTGACAAGAGTGAAACTCTATCTCAAAAACAAACCAAACCAAAAACAAAAACAAAAAACCCTTGCAGAAAGGTCAAAGGTAGATGATGGAGCAATAATAGCTGACTTGAAAATTCAGTCTTAGAGAGCAGTTTTCATTCAATAGCAATAATGGAGGCTAAATCAAAAGCTAGTTATTAGTGGATAGGTCCTTTGGGGCATGAATAATATTAAATTTTTAAAAGACTGGATATGAAAAAGAGAGAATAGGAGAGCTTGGTAAAGAAATTAGAGTTTATGTATATTTTATTGTTTTGGAATGAAGAAGACAAGTATATTTATGGGTAAGAAGAATCCAGTGGAGAAGAAAAGTAAAAAATAAGACATATGATTTAGTCAAGAAAATAAACAGACAAGGGGAAAGGATAAAATTATATAGAGATTTGGATGTTGAGGGAAGGAATTTTACATATTCAATGTTTTTGTCTTTATCTCAGTCAAATAAAAAAAATCAGGCCATATGGTGAGATAAAGACAGGATTATTATAGTGAAGTAAATATACTATAAATTTCAGAATCTGACAAACACAGGCTTATTTCTAGGTTTTGCTGCTTATTTTGTAACTTTAGACAAGTCACTTATCATCCTTCAGTCTACTCCCTTAAGAATAAAAATAATAATATCAATTTAAAAGATTAATTTTAGAGCTAACAATAGCTGGCATTCATTGTATAATTTATAACTTCCAGTTGTTAAATCAATGTTTTGAAGTAGGTGCTATTATTATTCCAATTTTACAGGTAAGGAAACTGAGATATCCAGAGATTAAGTAACTTTAATAAGGTCACATAGGTTGCAAGAGACAGAGCTAGGATTTGAACCTCGGCAGGGGACTATACAGCCTCTCTAATGTATCTAAAACATCTTAGTACAATTCTTGACATGTAGAAGATTTGATAACTAGAACCTGTGATTATTTCAAACTTTATTATGTTAAAGACTTGTCATTTTCTAACTTTATACAGAGTTAAACTTGTTAGAAAATCATCCAAAAAGAAATTAAACATTTTATGAACACCATGTTCAATTCTGGGTAACAACAGAGGTTACATCTAAGGTTTGATATAGATGGCTATGTTACAGGCATAGAATAGGGCCCAGATATGTTTACTAGTGACCTAAATAACTAATTTTATTTTCATTTTAAATAATATCCTACAATAATATTGATTCATATAAACTTAGATAATAGAGATTTATATCACTTAAAAGATACCCTTTCTCACTTATTTTTTCTGAGGATTTATAGTATATCAAGATATTGTTCAGGGATTATTGAGGGACTAACTTTTATTGCTTATCAGAGGAACTTGGTATCAACTGAGATGTACATTACTTGGAGTCCTTTGTCTCATCACATCTCATTAATCTGGAACTCTGACATATGCTTCTATGTTTGTCTCACCTAGAAACTTTTATTTTTAGTAATGGAAAACTGAGTAATTTTGAATATGTAGTACCAATAGATAAGCTAGACAAGTATAGTAACAAACAAATTGTTAGCTTGAAGTATTAGAAAGTTAGCAGTAGAGAAGTCCTTGACCAAAACCAGAGAGAATAGCAAAATAGATGGTGGTGAGCCTGGACTCCAGAGACACCTTTCCTCTAGGGACATTTTTCAATTCCCAAATGAGTGATCAAGAAGCCAAACAAGTATTTGACAGTTTTGTGGTGATAACTGAACAAGCTGAAGTCTTGAGCTTCTCAATGGTAGGAGGGGTCTGATAAACTCTCCATTATTTCATTTGAGACACTAAAGTTCTGCTTCCTAGGAATTAGGATGATTGAGAAATAGAATAGCCATCACAGAGAATATAACCTAGCACTGAATTACTAACACTTGAAATTGCATTACAGTGATCTCAGATTTCTGGTATTCCCAGGAACGTCGCCAAAACAAATAAAAATTTTGCCCAGAAAAATATACCACCTTTCTAATCCTGAAATTATTTATAAAAGCAATTTTTAATGTCTGGCATGCAATACAGAATAATTAAATATGCAATGTTATGATACAATGTGAATAAAAATCAAGAGAAACAATAGAAAATAGAAAAAGACTTTTAGAGGATTAAGAATTTTTTTTTGAGAGGGACTTTAATATAGCTATGCTTATTTATTCAAAGAGAGAAAAGAAAAAACAGAATTTCAGTGGAAACTATTTTTGAAAAGAAGATGGCAGAATTGAAAAAGAGCAATAGATATTTAGCACAATACTTTAAGATACATAAGATACTAAAAAATTCATCAATAAGTAGGTCTCAATGTATATGTTTTAAAATGAGTTGAGGACAAATGAACATAGAACTAGTAAAATGATAACATCTGTAAGGAAAACACATCCAGAATGAGAAACACAGACAAAAAATGAAAAATACAATAAAAAAGAGGAGATGACAAAAGATGCAGTGATAAATTTTAATTTGGTGTAATTAAGTCTCAGAAAAAAAGAAATGAGAATGGAAAAGAAGGGATATTTAAGGAATGAATGTGTTTTTAAAATAATCCATGAAGTCAGAGATTCAAGAAGCTTTATGAACCCAAATAAGAAAAGTACAAAGAAATCTACTTCTGAACCCTTCAGAACTAAACTGCAGAAAATCAAGGAAAGAAAAAATATATTAAATTTAGTGAAAGAATTGAGTGATTACACTAAAATGAAGCAAAATTAGGCTGATTTCTGACTTCTTGATAGAAACAGGTAAAAAAGCCAAAAAGCAACCAAACACACACACACACACACACACACACACACACACACACACACACACACTGTCTCTCTCTTATACCACACACACTCTCTCTCACACACACACACACACACACACACACTCACTCTTTCATACCACACACACTCTCTCTCTCTCACACACACACACACACAAACACACACACACACGAAATTCAACCTAGATTTTATACTTAGAAAAAAAGATGTATCAATAATGAAGATGTAACCAAAATATTTTCAGTCCAAAACAAAACATAAATCAGAGAATTTATCAGCAGTAAGTTCATACTAAATAAGATGTCCTTATCGCAAAAGGAAAGTCAAAGGTTTGGCAGGTTATAAAGCTTCATGAGACTGGCAACTATGTGAGTAAATTAGACTGAATATTAATTGTATTATAGAATAGTTATAGCATGATAGCATGTAAAATATACATATAGATTTAAGACACATAGCTACAAATCTCTAAAACAAGTAAAGTAAACGTAGTTAGGATGTTGTAAGTTTTTTGCTATAAGATTAGGATTGATCATTTAAAGAAGCATTTCATAATCTCAGAGTAACCATTAACAATATATAAATATATGCATATGCATGTGCATAAGATATGTGAGTATATACACACACACATATATTTATATTTTCTAAACTAACAAAGGTGATATAGGGAATAATGAAATTTCTCAGTCAATCAAATATAATCTAAAGGAGAGGGGAAAGGGAAACTTAGATCAAACAGGACAAATAGAAAACCTATAGTAAGAGGTAGCTATAAACCCATAGCTTTGGAAGTAAGTATAAAAAGTGCCTATATCCAGCTGATACAAACAATAAAGACCTATCCACAGGGCCAAAACAAATCTGTTCCTAAATTCCATGCAGTGGTTCTCCTTCAAAATTCTCATGGCTGTAATAAGTTAATCAACAACAGATTAGCTTTTGTTGAAGCTCTGAAATTCGGCCAGTCACTTAACTCTACACTTACTCAAAGTCTTATATAAGATTAAGTACTTGCTTTGTTCAGAAATCTGGTTTCTGCAAGCATACTTCTTTAAATAGCAGATAATGCATTATATTCACTCTTGTTGCATATATATTTCAAGGGTCGTCTCTTGCCTTGGCAAAATGCTGAATATTTTAAGCATTTCAGTTCTCTCAAATTAATATAATAAATGATACTGGAACAGTTAACATAAAATGATAACATCTGTAAGGAAAACACATCCAGAATGAAAAAATACAGATAAAAATGAAAAAGATACATAGAAACCGTTGTAAAAAAAGATTAAATTAGACTACTATCTTGTGCCATTCAAAAAATTCAATTCCAGTTACACTGTAGATCTTAATATGCAAAGGAAAACAACAATACTTCCAGAAAATAATAGAGAAAATGCCCTAGGGCCTTGGATTAGAAATGATTTTTTTAAATAAAGTTCAAAAGAACTAACCATAACAGAAAATATCAATAAATTTGACTGCATTAAAATTAATATCTACTATTCACCAGGATGAAAACAGGCCAGTTCTCAAAGTCCATGTGCCATATTTTGTACCAGTTAGTCACATAAACAAACCTGTGTTTGTTTCCTCCATTCTGTACCACACTATATCATGTAGGACCTCTGTGACCCCACTTCATTCTTTGTGGTGGGATTTTTCAAAAATATATGCCACCCACTAGAATTTCCTCTGGAAAATTAAAGTCATAAGCATCTTACATTTCAGGTTAGATAACTTTATTTCTGGGGTATATGATTTTCCTTTCCACACCCACCCTAATGCTCACTCATGGTTGGGACAGGCAGAAAGCCTCCTTTGTGTGCCACTAATCAGACAGAGTTCATGTCGGATTCACTCTAACTTCTTCCTTTCTCTCCTCCCTTCTCCCTTATCTCACTAGAGGCTCTAATTCCTATGGGGTTGGTGATTTTGCTTTTATGTCATCCTACATATACCCAAATGATTTGAAAAGACCGTTATTATGACATGTCTCTGTTATTCAGGGCAAAAGAATACATGAGAACCAGGATCCCAAGACCAAAATAGCTTTTTTGCTAATTGATTTCCTCTACTATGAGTTTCAATTGTTACATATTAAACATAAACATTAAAATGAACTTCTAATATTTTACTACATTTTTCTTTCCATGGGATATAACCCTTGGACATACTGCTGCTTCCTATATAGATAGAATCTTTATGGGTTAATGGGAATTACTTGAAAAGGAAAATTCATCAATCTCTCAAATGTTATCCTATTAAACATATTTAAACTTACACATTATAATATTCATAACTTTCCAATAGCTAACATTGAGTTTCATTTTAGAATATGGAAAAGTTAAAAAATAGATTGATTGTGTTGGATAAAAGGGCTTGAAAAAATGTTAAAGATATTAGGGTCATACACTGGAAAATAACATTGAGTTATTTTTTTCAAATATTTATTAATTTATTCAGCAGCTATTTATTGGGTACCTAGGATGTATTTGAAAAAAGTCAAAAGTCACACTCTATAAAGCTTATATTCTTATAGTGAGAGACCAAAAATAGCAAAAAACAAAACAAAACAAAACAAAACAAAAACCCGCTAAAGCAATTATATAATATACAATCAGACATAACATCAAGATAAGAATGATAGTGGGTTTCACTTTTACAGAGTGGTCTGAAGAGGCCTCTCTTTTGTGATGACATTTAAGTAAATAACTAAATGAAGAGGAGAGTAAGCACAAGAGATACCTATGGGTTGACTTTTCCATGCATGAAAGAGTATTGCGGTGTGTTAGAGTTCCATGATGCAAAGCAGTGCCTCCAGAGAATTGCAAAGGAAGAAGAGAGTGCTAGACAGGCCAGATTATACAGGCCATCTGGAGTCTTTGGATTTATACTAAGTGTGATTGGGAAGGAGGAGTCATTGGGAGATTTTGTGCAGGAGAGTATCACGATGCAATTTAAATTTTAGAGGATTCATTTTGAGAATAAACCACAGGAAGTAAATATTGAAGAACACATTGCAGAAGTCCAAGTGTGAGATCCTGGTGGTTAGGATCGGAGAGGTACTGACACACACTTGAGAAGATTTTGTATACATTTTGACTCTTTGCAAAGGGCTAATATATATAGTATTTTGATCAAGTGTTTGCATTATATTTAGAAGACAGAGAATGAATTGAAGGAGAGTTAGTAAATTCTTATTAAATCCTGTTGTTACAGGAATTCTAAAAAACATTCGTTTAGTGGCTTCAAATTATTTATTTTGTTTGGTAGAGTATAATAGGCCATTTCTTCAGATATGAAATAGCAATTTTTTATTCAAAAATATTTCAAGGGTATATTTCCAATATAGTATTTGCTTTGAATCATGCTGTATTATAAATAAGTCCACATGGGAGGTTTCACTGAATTAAAAAAAAATTTCTCAAAAAAATATTTGTGAAGATACCAGGTTTCTGATTTCGTGAACTCCAGAAATGGTCTGGCTCCAGAAACAATTAATGTTACTCTTTCTTTTCACCTAGAAAATTATCCCCACAGGATGTTTTCATAGAGCTACTCTTTTAGGTGTAGCAAAATGACCAGGTGTCTTTCTTCGTGCAATCTGGCATCTTTCCTCACCCTCATCATTGGTGCAGATAATCTTGGAGTTGCATGCCAATTTAAAATGAACATTGGATGAATCTATACCTGTTTTCAAAGCCTGGCAGGAGAATCACCATCTAAGTTGTAATTAAATTTCAATGAATTGCTGCAGTGAGAAATTATTTAAACAAACCTAGGAACAGAATTTCAGTCTTTCCTTTCAAATGATGAAATTATATACAAAATTATTAAAATGGAAAATCCTAGGATTAACCTGTAACTTTGAGATTAGCTTTCTCTTTGTGTCTCAACTCAGAATTTTATTTTCAAATTCAGAAGAGTTTAAAAAATGATTTTTAAATGGCATCCTCTGAGTTCATTATGAAATCTTACTCTAATCCTGTAATAGTATTAATTAAGTCATGGGGAATTCAGCTCTCAGGATTGAAAAATAAATTATTGAGAGTTTTCTTTTAATAAAAAGATTAATAGGTGGGAATCTATGAAACCCAGGCATACTTAACTTTGAGCACAGGGATAAACTCTGTAAAACATTTTTTTAAAACTCTGAAATGTAGAAGTTGAACAACATCAATAACATGTCCTGCTTTCACAGGGGAAGCTTCAGAGTGATATGAAGATACATCAAATAGGCTTCTTTGGCTTAATTTTTATTTTTACAATAGGGATTTTTGTTTGTTGTAGCTAGTTTATGAAAGCAATACACATTTGTTGCAAAATATTTAAACATAAAATATATAAAGTAGAAAAGGAAATTCTCCTTTTTTGCCTATTCCTTTTCCTTGACGTACCACCTCCCTGCTTACCCTGAGATAATCATTGCTAATAATTTGATATGTACTTTTATGATATAGTATATAATATATAGCTGGGCATATGATATAAATATGAAATGTAATATAATATATGGTAGACCTAATTGTTTTTGACTTATCAATGTATCATGAACATTTTACGTCAAACCATGATTTGTGTCATTTTTTTAAAGAGCTATATAATATTCAATTGAATCAGTATATCGTGTGTGTGTGTGTGTGTGTGTGTGTGTGTGTGTGCATGTATGCACATGACTATTTGT
This sequence comes from Cheracebus regulus, assembly GCA_963574635.1. Lineage (NCBI taxonomy): Eukaryota > Metazoa > Chordata > Mammalia > Primates > Pitheciidae > Cheracebus > Cheracebus regulus. The sequence goes on along the minus strand of CAUYQU010008176.1, from coordinate 74,231 downwards.
GCATCTGCTATGTTACAGCAATGGAAAAAGCATTTTACATACATTAAGTAGTTTAACTCTCGGGGAGGCTTATGTGATATCTACTATTAGGATCTTTTTTATGTCACAGAAGATACTAAGACATAAGGACGTTGAGACACTGTCCAAGATCTCAGTACTCAATACAGCTGGGTCCTGATTCCAAAGCTCATACTTTTTTAACTATGCTGCAAATCCTCTCACATTTTAACTGTTAGTAGTTATTTTCTCAATTTAAATGAAAGGGTCTGTTGAATAACGAAATTTCATTTTGTATATTTCTAGCCCTTTCTTTTGGATAAATTTCTAGGAGTGCAATGGTTTCAACTCCAATCCTTATTGGGAGAGACACACTCCTAACAGTGTTATATGTGAGAATGCCTCTTTCCCCAAACACTGCTGAATCTAAGACTGATTGAACTTGTTAATTTTGACAAATTGATGGATACTGATTAAAAGAATTTAAGTCTCTTTTCAAAACTTTAATGCATACCTGTGTTTCTTTCATGAGGAACATCAAGGAATCAAGAGTTTGGGTCTTCATTCTTATTATATTGTAAAAATTCTAAGTTAAAGACACAACCCTTTGTTATATTTGTTATAAATATTTTGAAAATTTGATGTTTCTCTTTACGTTTTGTTTTTGTGACTTTTTCATGCATAGTATTTAGACATAATGGACATACACCTGTGACTTCCTTTTATTAGTCTTCTAGCCATACATTCTGCTTAGAAAGATTTAGCTCTAATTTTAAAAAATATTCTTTTTCTTATTCATCTTATTTTTTAAATGTTATATTCTAATTCATAATTAGTAATTAATTTTGCTTTGCATGATAGGCATCTCTATCATACCAAATGAATGATTAATTGTCCCAAAATTTACATGGACTTAGCCCTGAGTCTATATAATTTCCTTGCTAATCTTAAGCATAAATCTATAGCTCATACTCTTTCTGTAAAATACTTGTCTTCTCTGTTTGATCCATTATTATGATTCACATCTTGTTTGGCCAAATTTAATTGTTAAGCAACTCTTTTCAGAATAACATGATTGATATTATGCCTTCTGAGCCTTCAGTGAACGATATAGGTTTTTTTCCCTAGAGATGAAGAAAAGGCTAAGAATTTCCTAAATTATATTTCACTGACTCTCCAATGGGATTTTAACAGGTATTTTGAAGTAGAAGGGGCACTGTTGTCCAGTCAATTTGGAAAAGTGTATTAAACAAAATTAAAACTCATTTTGATGTGTTTATATTTGATTTTATTGTAGGGTTTCTCAGAGTTCTCAGTCAAATATTGTGTTTTATGTTTTTCTAGGATATAAATGTTTTTTAATATATATATATATATATATAATATATTTGTCCAAAGATACTTTTTAATAAGTAACATGTGTCAAGATATCATACAACAATAACTGGAATTGTTTGGAAAATTATTATTGCAGTTATTAGGGTGTATAATTTGAGATACTCTGTTCGTTGAGTCTCATGGAGAATCAAATCTTATAAAAATGAAAGGAAAAATTTCCCTGCTTACTTTTACCAGTCTCTTAAAGAATTGAGCTCTAATCTATGTATTGGAGATCTGTCCTGTTTCTTTCTGTATAATAGTCATTCATTTATTCATTAATATTGAATTAATGCCTACTGTATATCAGGAACTCTTCCAGGTCTTAGGAATACAGAATAAAACAAGTTAGACAATAATCCTGTGGAAGTTGGTGGAAGGAAGGGGAAAGACAGAAGATAAATAAATCAGTAAAATACTAAATTTTTCACATGATCAACAAAATATAAAACAGAAGGGGCATAGTGAATATGGTGTGTGTGTGCGCACGTGTGTATGTGTGGGGTAGGAGTGTAGATTTGGTATGGTTCAGTGTTAAATATGAGGTCAGAAATGTTTTGCTGAGAATGTCATATTTTAACAAGAACCTAAAGGAGATGAAAGAGCAAATCATGTGTATTTGGGATGAACACTGGCATCGAGAGCAGGCAAAAAGAACACTGAGTTAATTTTTCTCTGTATGAGTTTGTTAAAGCAGGCCAGCAATTCAAACAACACATGTCTTAATGAGAAGGTATTCAATTATTTTAACCTAGAGGACATTTGGGACATTTGTTACATCTGTATATATGAGCTGTAGGAAGGTTATAGCTGCACAGTAAGTGACTTGGCCCTCTTTTACTTTTTTTTTTTGAGACGGAGTCTTGCTCTGTCGCCAGGCTGGAGTGTAGTGGCACTATCTTGGCTTACTGCAACCTCTGCCTCTTAGGTTCAAGCGATTCTCCTGCCTCAGCCTCCTGTGTAGCTGGGACTACATGTGTGCACCACTATACCCGGCTAATTTTTGTGTTTTTAGTAGAGGTGGGATTTCACCATCTTGACCAGAGTGGTCTCGATCTCTTGACCTCATGATCCGCTCGCTTTGGCCTCCTAAAGTGCTGGAATTACAGGTGTGAGCCACTGCACCCGGCCACACTGTGCCCTCTCTTAAACACTCCCTTTGCTATGAGAGCTACAAAAATTTTCTAGGTGCAGCATTTACTCTTAGAGAATTGCCCAAGAGGTTTGAATTTGTCTTGGCTCTCTGCTGGAAATGGCTCACTCAGCTTTATGCTCTGACAAGAACCTCTAATTTCTTCATGTGACTAACTTTTGTATTTTCTAAAAAATTGCAAATCAAATTGTTAACTTTACTGGAACTACCTAATATGTTAGTCAGGCAAATGCTGCAATGATTATTTCAAACTGTGGCTGGTGGGAAGGGGTTGTTGGCTATTGTTGGTACACCAAGCTATGGGGAAATCTAGCATTGTTTGCTCTCTCCTCTTGGAAAGCATGGTTAGCATCATGAGCACTGTAGAAGCCAGGGATGGGGTGGCATGTGTCACTCAGGAATTGGAAATTTAAGGCTGGGCACAGTGGCTCACACCTGTGATCCCAGGACTTTGGGAGGCTGAAATGAGTGGATTACTTGAGGTCAGGAGTGTCAGACCAGCCTGGTCTACAGGGTGCAACCCCATCCCTACTAAAAATTCAAAATATTACAGGGCATGGGGGCATGCACCTGTAATCTCAGTTACTCAGGAGGCTGAGGCAGGAGAATAGCTTGAACCCAGGAGGTCGAGGTTGCAGTGAGCTACAATAGTGCCCTGCACTCTAGCCTGGGTGACAGAGTAAGAATCTGTCTTAATAAATAGATAAATAGATAGATAGATAGATAGGTAGATAGATAGATAGATAGATAGATAGATAGATAGATAGATAGATAGATAGATAGGAATTTAGGGAAACAGAAATTCTATTCTTTATCACCTTCCCATATTTTCATTTGTCATTCATTTCCACATCTTGTCCCACTGGAAGGTGTTCAGGGGCAGTGACATGCATGGAGTCATCATCTCCTTTGATGACAATGCCTTCTTCCGGAATACCCTCTAAAGGACCTACCTGAGTCTGTTTTACAATTAACTCAATTCGTTTTACAGCAGAAGAAGTATACTCTAGTATAACAAAAATTACAGTAGAGCAGCTATGATATGTCTGCCCCTACCAAATTTCATGTCGATCCCACTGTTGGAGGTGGAGCCTAATGAGAAGTGTTTTAGTCATGGGGGCAGACATCTCCTTAATAGATTAATGCCTTCCCTTGGGGTTCTGTAAGGGTAAGAGTGAGTTTTTACTCTATTAGTTCCCAGATAGCTGGTTGTTAAAAAGAGCCTGGCACCTCCCTCTTCTCCCTCTTGCTTCCTCTCTTGCCATGTGATCTCTGCACATCTGGGTCCCCTTCACCTTCTACCATTAAGTAGAAGCAGCCTGAGGCCGTCAACAGAAGTCAGACAGATGCCAGTGCCATGCTGCTTATACAGCCTGCAGAAAGGTGAACCAAATAAGTCTTTTTTCTTCATAAATTACCCAGCCTCAGGTATTCCTTTATATTAACACAAAATGTACTAAGACAAAAGTAAATATATGTCAGTAACATAGTAGTTTATTATCATTGTCTAGTACTATGAACTGTACTACATAATTGTATTCGTATACTTTTATATGCTTGACAGCACAGTAGGTTTGTTTACACCAGCATCACCACATACAGGTGAGTAACGCATTAACCTACAATGTTGCAACAGTTAAGAAATCACTAAGTGATGGGAATTTTTTAGCTCCATTATGGTAGGAGATCACTGTTATATATATAGTTGGTTTCTCATGGAGTGAAACATTATGTGGTACATGACTGTACTCTGTTTTTCTCTTTCTTCTTTGACTCAGCATAATGTTTGTGCAATTTGTTCAGGGTGTTGTTTATATCACTATTTCTTTCCTGTAGTGTTTCATTGTCTGCATATATAGCATGTTGTTTATTCACTTGTTGATGAACATTTGTCTTATATCCAGTTTTTAGAGATTTCAAGTAATGCTGCTATGAACATTCACAAATTGTTTCTCCAATTTGATTCACCGATAGAATTTAAACTTCACAAAATAGACTACCTGCCTAGATTGCAGAACTATAATACTGCCATTAACACTGCTAGTTGGGAAAATGTTTAACTCTGAAGTGGCAGGAAAAATCTCGCTTGTGGAGTTTGTGATAAAGCTTTGCAACAATGTTTTTTCACTGAATAAAATTTGAAATTTAAAATCATCTAAGAAAAAGCAATAAATAATAAATAATATAAATTAAAAAGAAAAATATGTTATACATGACATCCATAACATACAAACTGAATTCTCCAGGAAAACACTGACAGGCAAACTCTGTGGATCAGCCACACAAGTCTGCCATCATGCTGGTAAGAACTATAGCAACATTCTACTTATCAACAAAATTGAATAAAGATGACCTGAGAAAGGCTTGAGTCTAGGCAAGACTATGACACTCTTAATCCATTGAAATAAACCTCAAGGAACATTAAATGATTAAATACATCACAGTTCAAGTCACCTTTCATCATATGACTTTAAGCATTCAAATAAAAGTCTTCAGAGAAAATGTAAAATTCAGAGATCAGTTCAAAATGCCTCAAAATGCAGCAGATTTTGAAATAGACCTTTATCATAAGGTGCAATTCAGTGTAGATTATAATGTAGTTATAATTTATGTTATATATTATATACCTCCATTACACAGAGTCCAGTCCTAACTATAGTGCTCCAGTGTGCCTACACTGCCGTTTATTCAAAGTGGACTGTATCCTCAGCCTTGTGCAAAAAAAGTTTTCTATTCATCATTATTCTCATTGTGTAGATGAAATAAGCAGCACTGCTTCTTCTCTGACATGTTTCTCTTCCACGTGAGGCAATAAATTCTCAGTTACTTGATTTCCTTCCTGGAAAAGGCAGTGAGGACATTGGTAAATGTTCAGTGGATGAATGAATGGACGGATAGTTAGACAAATTTGTAGGAGCAAGATTTTCAGAAAATCAAAAACTGATTTCTTTCTTAGTATGAAATAGTACATTATAATTTTTATTTGTCCATAAAGGAACTTTGTAAATTGTGTCCACAGTCAGTTAAACTATGGAGTATTCAAATTTACTGGGAATTATTTCAAATATACAAAAGAATTGTATAGTCTTAAGCACACAGGAATGGAGGCTTTTAAGACTCAATCATAGCGTTTAACTTAAAGAAAAAAAAAATAACCAGACTACACATAACCTAGGATTTCATTAAATTATAAGGCTATTAGAATGAGGCAGGAAAACATTTAGATCTGTTTAAACTCCTCAGAAATGCAAATTTTAATAAAGAATTCAACCTGGAGAGTTGAGAATAAGTAAGCTCTGTAACCTACACAACTAAACAGTTTTGAAATGTCGAAGCCAATGATATAGTGACTGCTGAAAAGGCCTGAGCCTGATTGTCCAGGCTTTGAGACAAATATCCCTGGAAGTTGACAGTTCTGTCTTGTCTTCAAGACGTTATATAACCCCAGTTAAGTGAGATGATAATTTTCTTCCTTACTAGATATATATGTATTTTACTCCAAGATATTTAGAATTAAGTGCAAAACATTTAAGAAGACAAAAATATTAGCATTACTATTTTAATTTTAAAAAGATATCTAGTAGATATTTGCCATTTCATGTGCTTCTACATTTTAACAGAATTTGATATATTAATGTGATAACCTTGTAAGTCCAATTTAATGTGTAAAATTGAGTAATTGATATAAATTTGTAATAAGTTAATATCTTACTAGGTTTATGCACAGTTTTAAATAGTTAAGATAACCCTGTATTCACAGTACTTACAAAGTTTATTTAATTTATGAGAATCATTTAGTACTATAATCTGAAAAGTTTTGTTTGCTAAGTCAGACAAAGTCATTCAAAATAGGAATTTCCATGATTAACTTTATAAATGTGGTTAAAATGTTTGATATTTGAGAGTGTTTAATAAAATTTATGAAATGAGCCAAACATTATTCAAAGTCCCCTAGAAAGCAACTATTTAAATTTGCTAAGTGTGTAAATAGAAAAATAAATTTTGTATGCTAAAGTTAATTTAAAAATAGGGTTTTGAATGTGTAACTGTAAAAAACTGAAAATTACTTTTTAATACAAATAAACTCTGAATAGACTTTTGAGAACACACCCACAAAAACCTCACGGCAACATTAATTTTTATCTGCTATGATTTTACAAGCTATTATAGTTATGTTTAGCATAGTCCTCATACCTAAGATGCTTAGTGCTGATTGAGTAAAAATGTAACTTAGTCACTAATAGTAATTGCACTTGTAGATGTCACATATGAAGGTACTGGGTCAAGAGGGGAGAAAATAAAGCTAGTAAGGAAGAGTTTGTCAATATGGGAAAACTCTTCTGTGTCACAGAATTAACACCTGAAAAGGTGCCTGGGGGCTAGTTTTAATTTGTTGTGGTGAGACTCAACAGAGGCTTCAAAAAGGGATTTCAGAACTACCGTGGCAGATGGTGGAGGATGAAATCAAAAGGCTCAAAGAAGCATGCATGATATCTTCTACATAAGACTGGAAGACCTAGCAGCTCACTATATAACTGAGAAGGGCCCCAGGGATGCTCCATTTATTGATTCAACACATAATACACTGGTAAGAGGTGCTGACATCAATAAAAAGCCGGGTCATGCCTATCTCTGTAGGCCAGGGCTGATGGTAGTAGATGCTAGGCCATTTAATAAATAACAGGGGCCATTTAGCAACTCTAAAATATCTAAAACATTGTAGACATACTTGCCATTATGGGCAGGAAGGCTGAAGTAGCAGCTACAAGGATCTGTAGATATGGATAATAAAGCATGGTAGATCTAGAGAAAAAAATTAGATTGGTTAGTCAGTTGAGGATATTGCTTACTTCTTACAATCAAAAGTGTTTTAAACTTGAATCAACAGGAGGAAAGAGGCTGAGGTCAGCACCCTGTGAAAGTTGCTATGCCTTGACTAGTTTTCAAAAACTTCCCTTAGATCCAGAAACTGTTAACTGAAGGACTGGCCAAAACCGATGAAGAAGGACCACAGAATAACGAGGCAAGCATATACAGTAATGATTCACCTTATCCTTCCCTAAAAGACCTACTGCTATTTACTTTGAAACCCATACATAGACAAAAAAGGACTAATTAGCCATTTCAAGTGTTACTGGATAGAGTCTTAGTTGACTCTGAGACTCAGGAACCCAGAGCACTCTCGTCGAGGCTCTCCTGGTAAAGCAGGCATAGGTGAGTCAGATAGTATACTTATTGCCCATGCTTGTTTTACTGTAAGACCACTAGGGTTGCAGACCCATCCAACAATCATTTCTCTGGTTGCCCAATATATAAGAAATATACTTGGCATTGGTAAAATCCACTCTCTAGTTTCATGACTCCTAGTGTGAGAACTATTAGAGTCCAGTGTCCTGTATGGATCAGGTCAAAACAAGACTTTACCTGAGATTACATGCTTGCTCTTGTTTGTCTCATTTTTTGAATGCTATTTCAATTGTACTTTCATATGAAGTCAGGGGCACTTTAATCCGTGACTCCAGTTTTGCCTATAGACAATCCAACCTTCAACCTTACATGTGTTATCATATTGGCCTGTTTCTTAGACTGTTTGTGGTAAATGTGGTGAATTATTTAAGCATTTCATTGGTTTAAAATTCAAGTTATATATTTATAAATTATATATCTTATGGGAAAATTACATTTTTCTTTCAGAAGTTGATATCACGTTTTCTTGGACATACTAAAAGTATTCCAGGTAGATATTATTGAAATGAAATCACTTTCTGGAAGCTATGTATAGAAGCCTAAAAGTGATTTTGATATTGAAAGTAATTTATACTTCTGTAGTTCCAGCCTGATTTCTCTGGAAAAATATGTGGAAGATAGCAACTTTCCCCACAGATACTGCCGATGTAAGGACCTTTCATTACCATCTCAAGTACTAAATCAAAGCTTCTTGATTGTGATAGGCTCCTCTTAAAGGCTTAAAGTGGTTGGCGTTCTTCCTTCATACTTTGGTGGGCAAAATCGCAGCTGTGGTTAAGCCTTGATATTTTTCTATGGTATGTGTTGCTGACCAACTTTTCTAATTTATAAGTCCGTATTTATTTAAGTTTAAGGAATTTATAAATATGGACATCCTTTAAGCTATCACTCTCATACCTTCTCACCTGGCAGCAAATTGGCTGAAACAATGTTTAGGGTTACTAAGAATGTACAAAAGAGAATGGGAATGGAGAAAATTAAATTCTCATTACTCAATATTTCACTTGTGGGCAATTCTCGGACTCATGCCAAGCTTGTTGAATTACAATGGCTAATGATTCTTTCCACCGACCCTCCATCATCTACAGTCATTTAACAATGTGAAAATGAAAATTGTAATTACTCTCATTAACAACTAGAGGGGTGTGTGTGTGTGTGTGTGTGTGTGTGTGTGTGTGTGTGTGTGTGTGTGTGACAGACAGAGAGAGAAAGGGTATAAAGGGAAAAGAGGGGGAAAAGGAGGAGAGACAAAGAGAAGATTGGAGAAAAAAAATATTTAAATGAAGAAAATCTAATAAGGACCATGGTAACCTCAGTTAATGCCTTTGCAAGAGGAAACAAATATCTCCCCTCTGTGAAAGCTATAAAGAACTGGAAAATGGTGCTCCCTGAAATAGTGAGCTGGAAACATTTAAAAATGCCAGCTTTGGTGGACAAAGCAAAATGGTGTTTTTTTTCTGGGACATACCAGGTAAGTGAGGAGCAGATTACTGATTCCTGAGCAGTTGATCGTGAGGTCACTCTCTTGGAGTAAATGGCTCAGCAGTGGGTGACTCAGGCTTTATCTTACAAAGCAGTAGAAAATTTCAGACCACACTTGTCTCAGTTTCCTATACATCACCTTTGGATTTCGTGAAATTAGACATACATACAAATTGCTTTCTAGTGAGAATGTGAGATTGACAGACATAGGCAGTTGTCTCTCAATATCCTTGTAAGAATAGAATCATTTATTGTTAGCTGTCATTGACAAACCAGACCCATTTACTACTGCCCCTGCCTCTCTCAGGAGGTGTGGTTAGGAGACTAAGTTCTGGACAACAGGTTCTTAGCAGAAGTGAAGCATAGAACTTCTAACTCACGTTCTAAACAGGAGGGGCATACTTTTCTCCCAACCTGCCTTCATCATGTTGCTTGGAATGCAAACATGGTAGAAAGACATTCTGAAGCATTGGACAACAATGACATCCCAGGAAAGGCAAAGCAACAGGAGTCTTAATTGACTGCATGTAGTATAGTCTTTGTAACATGCTATTATATGATGGTATAAAATACTTCTTTCTTAAGTCACTGCTGTTTTGAGTTGTTTTATGCAGCTGAAATAATATCCTTGCTATAATATATCAACTTTGAAGTTTGATACATTTTCTGCAGTTTCCTAAGTTTATGTATTTTCTATGATAATTAAATATTTTCCACCCATGTTTTTAAATTAAAAGTAAAAGCAAGATAAATGGATAAGACCTGTCCCATAGAAAATATTTTTCTAAGGAACACTCAAAGTGAAATATGAATTACTAACTGAGGACCTTGCTATAAAGGTAAAGCTGACAACAGTAAAAAAAATAATTGAGCTATGGAATTGAGCCATGTTTGTTTGGCTTCTAATGTTAACCTTGATATTACAAATCTTGGGTTATTAAAAGGCTCAGAAAATGATAGTATCATGTGGTATTACTGTGTTGATTAGCATTAAGTTGGCACCAGGCAAGTTAACAACTATAGAATATTTAAAAATATATAATTTAGAGAAATTTTTATATTGATTTTTTTGGTATATCTATTGAGGACATACCTGAACAAAAATGGATGCAGAATAATAATTGTCTGTATTTTGCAATTGCTTAATTAACGCCATAACTTTTTGTATACTCACTAATACATTACAGGGTCTGCTTTTCATGATGACTCTTAATGTTAAATAATTCTGTAAATGAAGGAAGAAAGGGGTTAGATACGGAGGCACTACTTTAGAGTTTTCTTCCCTTAGCACTTGTATTTAAATGTGCAAACAATTTTGGTTAAGATTTTTTCCCAAGTAGCATTTTGACCCCCAAAAAGGTTTTTATTGAACACCTCATCCCTGACCTACCTTACTACTGTTACAATTATCACTAACTACCATAAGACAGAGGGGTTGGCAGGTCAAGAGAGGGAAGGAAGAAATAGAAGAAAGGAAAGAGGTAATGAAAGGAGAATAGAAAATGAGAAAGAAGAAAGAAGCCATAAAAGAGAAAGAACAGTAGGAATAGTACTAGTAGAGGGAAAAAATGAAGTTACAAATTCAACTTCTACAGAAATAGGTTCACTTATATAAAAGCCTTTGCAGATAAGTGAACTACACTGGGACCAGAGTTGTACACTTCGTGTCACTGAGTGGCTAAAATGTTAGATGTGTGATAAAAATACAAGCTAATAGCAATACAGGATGTGGTCCGGCTCTCTGAGCTAAACATTTCTTTCTTTAGCTCATAATCTGTGCTAGAAATTTGGACAAATTTCCTCTGGTCATATCTGATCTATTTTCTTAGAACTCCCTGATAAACCTGATTAAATGAAAAATATGAACAATATCCACAATGTTACTCTATTTGAGCTTGCCCATTTTTTTTTATGAAAGAGAGTTGTCTTTGATAGATTTTACATTAAATTTGTGCAGATAGCCTTGATCTCTTTAGTATAAAATGAAAGGTCTTGATTCATTGAAGAAAAAAATACCTGTGAAGTATATTTAGAGATAATGCTGACTGCACTTGGTTGTCGTGGAAACTGAAATGTTAAAATAATAATGAAATGATTGCAAAAAAAAATCTTGGATGCAGTTGTTATGGTAACTACCCATTTGGACAAATTTTTTTTTTCTCTAAATTAACCATCTGAGATAGTAGCATCTCAAAATTACTGCTATTATACATTTCCTATAAAATGTTTTTTATACTAAGAACAGACATGTTAGCTTAAAAATATTTCACACATATGTGAAGTGACACAACATGAGTGTGTGTGCATTGTGTTTGTATGTATATATGTGTATGATTAAGTGTTAGTTTATTCACAAAATGAGACATTTCTAGATTATAAATAATAAATAGAGTGACTTTTCCAAGTCAAGGGTATTAGAAGCTTCCTCAGTTGGTAGAAGATAGATAGGTAGTGATTCAGGGAGGTTACTAGCAAAGAAGAATTAGCTTGCTCTGCTGACTGGTGATAAAGAAGGTACAGAAGAGAATTAATTTAATTTTTTAAAACACAGTGTTAGGAACAAGAATTTTACATTTATTTTCTCACTTAGACTAACAATAACCATTGGAAATTAGTAGTGTTCTCATTTCCAAGTGAGGGAATGGAATCTTAGAGATGCTAAATAATTTATCCCAAGTCATAGTTAAGTAAGTGTGACGCCAGGAGTTGAATTCATGTATTTCGGTCTTAATATCCGTTCTACTGCTTTGGAAAATGGCTGAATCTATGACTGGTAGAAGAAATACACAAGATGATCCTGGAGCATCTTGCAGTGCCAGAAAGCAAAAGGGTTCCCCACCCCCCAAAAACTCACATTGATAAAGCCATGTCAAAGGCATGCAAGGGCCATAGGTGGTAATTGAGCTTCCAAAGGCAAAAAAGACCTGAACAATTTTAGCAACAAACTAAATAAAGTAATTTGGCTTATCAATCTAAGCATGAGATAATTATCTCTGAGACTATATTTGTACACAAAAAGATTGAGTAATTAAATGCTTGTGGGAGAATAGACAAATTTCCCTTACAGAAGAATTCAAAGTAAGTTGTATAGACACTCCTCCCTTAAGGAAGTGGAGGATAATTCCCCATTTCTTAAGAATGTGCTGTACACAATGACTTCCTTCCAAAGATTACAGTATGGAATGGGGGAAAAGACTCATTTGACTGTGGAGAAACTTGATAAATACTGCCACAGCCAAGTAAATAATGTTAATATCAACAGTGATAAGTCATGTTGCTAGTATGTACCCTTGATATAATGTGATTAGAATGATGCTTTACTCCTGTGATCTTCCCCAAAACCTCAAATCATAATCTAATTATGAGAAAAATTGACATAGAAAAACTGACACCAGACTAAGGGTCACTCTACGAAATACATGACTGAAGAAAGACATTAGGTAAAAACTGTTAGGAAAGAAAATCTTCATGAAGCATGGACTTTAGTTAATAATAGTGTAGGGAAATTGCTTCATCAGTCATGACTAATTACCAACGTCTAACATAAGATATTAATAATGGGAGAAACTGACTGGGATATATAGATCTCTGTGCTGTATTTTTATTCTTTTTTGAAAACTTAAAACTATTATAAAATGAGAAGTTTATTAAAAAAGAAACATTCTACATTCATTATACCACAATATAGGCTTATTGTTTCATTTATAACTGCTTCTTCTCTTGACATTTGTTTTATTAGGATTTTACCTGGAAATTTAACATAGTGGGAAATGTGATTTATGGTTGGTCCCTAACCAAACTTTGTATCTCCCAGGGATTTTTGTATATCCAGAGCTTTTCTGAAACATAATTAATAGAGTGAACCATGCATAAACTATAAAATGCTTCTTATACCCATTCTAACTTTTTGACTCCCTTTTCTATCTGCCAGTGGATGAAATTTCTTTGCCTTTGTATAGGAATGTGGCAGTATTGATCTGGAGAAATTAGAGACTTATTACTAATCTTTTCTAAAATTAATGCAAATATTAATTGTGTATCATGACATCCTTCTATTGCAAAAGTATCTCCTGATTCCTTTTTTTTTTTTTTTTGAGATGGAGTTTTCCTCTTGTCCCCCAGGCTGGAGTGAAGGAGTGTGATCTCAGTTCATGCAACCTTCACCTCTTGGGTTCAAGTGATTCTCCCGCCTCAGCCTTCCAAATGGCTAGGATTACAGGTGCCCGCTACCACATCTGGCTAATTTTTTTGTATTTTTAGTAGAGACAGGTTTTCACCATGTTTGCCAGACTGGTCTCAAATTCCCAACCTCAGGTGATTTTTCCTTTTAAAAATTTAAGTGTATGCAGGCGTAGAATAACCACATTTATTAACATTGAATGCACAATTTTAACACTTCTGTTTTAATCAGGAAAGTTGAATATGGGAAAAAATCTTACAGATGTAAATTTGCTGTCAGGATTTCTACAAATCTGTTACTTGCATTTTTTCTTCTTGAAATCTGGTATCAATGACAATAACCCAGAGATCCATAAAAATGAAAAAAATAGTAAGCCTTGTGGGCCTCTAGTGTTCAAGAGTAGCCAGGTGACAAATGGTCAAGTTTCACATGTGTTTGCTATAGGATCCTTAGGCTGAAGGCCGATAGAATTGTCTAGGATATCAGCCAAACTTTCACTCATGTTCATTTTATATTTTTATTATATTTATATGTTTTAAGATATCACAGGGATACTTATTTTTTTTTCTGTCTCTCAAATAGAATCTCCTTCATAACTGTGTTCCATGGGATACCGACACAGTAGAATGTAGCTGTCGAGACCAGAGTTAGGAGTGATAGACGTAACTTTTAGACCTATTTCTATCACCTATTATGTGGTTGTCAGTTTCCTTCTCTAATAAATAGGAGCAATAATATCTAACCTGATTTTTGGTGAGTTGGTTGATAAAGCAAGTAAAATAACTGATATAACAGTGCTTTTAACTATAAAAAATTATTCTCGGCAAACTGACACAAGAACAGAAAACCAAACACTGCATGTTCTCTCTCATAATTGGGTGTTGAATAATGAGAACACATGGACACAGGGAGGAGAACATCACACACCAGGGCCTGTCACAGTGTTGGGGGCTAGAGGAGGGATACCAGGGGGTAGGGGGCTAGGGGAGGGATAGCATTAGGAGAAATACCTAATGTAGATAACAGGGTGATGAATGCAGCAAACCACCATGGCACATGGATATCTATGTAGCAAATCTACATGTTCTGCACATGTACCCCAGAACTTAAAGTATAATAATAACTAAATAAAACCTATATAAATTAGAGAATTATTTCTATTACTATTGATGAAGAACAGCTACACAGAAATGAGCAAAACTAGTTGTATATATTGAAGCTCAGAAGATGATAACCCAAAATATTATGCTTTGATATGATGAACTAAAGAACCACCCTCAAGGTGTCTCTCATCTTCCTCTTCCCTCCTGTTTCTCAATCCTCTGTTTTATCCAAAACACAGAATGAGGATGTTCCCTGAAGTTCTCTTGTCTGCCTGGAAACTGGACCTGCCAAAGAGGAACACAATTGCCTTTGATCCTCTCCCTGAAATGCTATTAATCTGGGAAATCACAGAGGAAAAAACTGAAAATTAAACACCAGACCTAGAGCCCAGAGGAACTTTAACCTAAACCACAGCCTATTCTCTGGTCCCATTTAATTTCCAAAGAGAATTATTTACTAACAATTGTCTGAGCATTGGTCCCATTTATTCTCCCTAAGAATCATTTACTACCATTTAAAATTGCCACATTTTCTTGATCTCCCCTTCCACTATGAAGAAAAGATTATAAAAGGATCTGGACCCCTTTGGTCATTCTCCTGTGATTCTCTGGTGCTTATACACATGAAATAACTCTGCATGCCCTTTTCTCCTATTAATCTACCTATTGTAAGTTCATTTTCAGTGAACTTTTAGAAGGTGAAAGAGAAGCTTTCTCTTGGACTTTACATTTGGAATATGGTTTGCCTCTCTAAAAATGAAGAAATGCTATACATAACTACCTGTAAAACTATTAGTTTACCTTCCATATGGCAGTAAAATGTGAGGGCATACTTGACATGAACTTTAAAAAATGCTTTGTTTATATGAGGATTGTTAAAATGTGTTCTGAATGAAGAGACCCCCAAACAGACTTTATGTGAGCAACATGGCCCTTTACGCACCCAGGTGTGGGTGGGCTGAGTTGGAAAAGAGAGTCAGTCAGGCAGTTGGATAGGAGTTGGTTTTATAGGTTTTGGGTAGACAGTGGAAAGTTATAGAAGTTACAATTCAGGGCAGTTTTTGCAAGCTGAGAGGGGGTCGTAGGGTCTAGAGTCATGAGGTTGATTTGTCAGTTGAGCAAGGTTGGTTACAAAGTCCAGCTGCCTTATCAGTTGAGGTGGGAATAAGGAACAATAGAAGAATGTCTCAGAGTTAATTAGCTGCTGCAGGCTTTGGTCATTCTTCTCCTTTTGAGGAGGTCACAGAGGTTACCATGCAGTCCATGGCATAGTCAGTCAGCCTAAAAGACCTTACAAGGATCATGATGAAGAATGTTTGAGTGCTAGTGTTCCATTTGTGTAAACAGAGTCTAGCTGTATGTGAAGACTGCAGACAGGCAAAATCCTACTTATTTTCTCTTATTTGAAATGTAAAACAGGGAGCAGCCAAAACAAAACCACAGGAACACACCAATGTATACTGCATAATATTATGGACATTAATATTTTACTTTACAGAGATAGCCTCTTGAAAATTCAACTCTTCCTCTGCCTTTCTAGGAAATGCTTGATTTCTCTTTTTCTTGACAAAGTTCTCAAATAGTTACTTTGTTATTTCTATTTCTCTTAAAGTTCAGATTCTACACTAAGCATCTTCTGGTCAATATTGTCTGTGGGTAAAAAAATTAGAAAAAGAAACAATAAAGCAATGGGAAGATTTCTAGATATTTCTGAGGTTCTGAGGCCGGAGAATGTGCTTGGGATTTAAGGAGTGGGAAGGGTAAGACAGAATCAATTCTTAAGAGAGATTGAGTTGGAAAAAAAAAAAAAAAGGTCAAGTGCTATAGGGGAATGTCTACAGGTTGGAAGGTGAAAAGGAGCTAGTAAAATTATAGATGGGGTCTGAGGGATAGGGAGAAAGTAAAGATAGAGTAAGGAAGATTACACATCAGCTAGAACAACTTTATTTTACTGAATATCTTTTTCAATTGCTTTTGAATATAGGCTTATCCAGATTGATTTTAAATATCCTTGCAAATCAATGAAGTAGAAAAGTTTCTACCTTTCAATTGTGACTCAAGCATCATTTCCTCTGAGAACTAGAAAATTAAAAACATGCATTGGCCATCCCACTACCTTATAAAATCTAATTTAAATATCTCTTCTTTCATTTCATTGAATCATCTGGTCTGTTTACAGCCTTATTTCAAAGCGCATTGTATTTGAAATTCCTCACTTATTAATTGGAAACTGCAATTAAAAGCATATTGGGAAAACATATTATTTTGAGAGTAGAAAAACAGATTCTTACTAAAATAATGTTGGAGGATGGATAGTAATTTTATCAGCAACTACTCCCTGCACTTCCAACTATAGAGGAAATTTGGTAGTTTTTATCTCATTACATCCCATCAGTATTAACAAATGTAACAACACAAGCTATTGTGGCACTTTTGCTTTTATTTTATTTTTATTTTTATTTTTATTTTAAATTTTTATAAAATAGGTCTTGGCTAGTGAAACACAGGCTAATGTTAGCCCAGTAGTGTTTTCCAATTTGATGTATCTTCATCTAACCTCTTTAATTCTTGCATATTTTATCATAGACACCAGTGTAAGTGAAGACCTATAACACTGTCTGCATTGTCTAGACACCATGTGGAATTTCTGTTTCTTTTTGGAACCAGTAAGATGAAAAGTGAGAAATAGGAAATCTTACAAAGCTCTAATTGGCATGAAAAGGGTAATAACTATTAGGATGGAAATGTTTTTTGATTCATAGGTCTCTGTTTCTTATCAAAATAAGAAATAGGAGCAGTTATAATTGTATGTTCAGTATTTTTCTTTATCCAAAGACTTCTGATTCAATTTTGCTTGTATTATTTTCAATTTATTACATTTACTCATTGTGTAGAATAGACTAATTCACACTGAAAAGAATCATTTTAGAAAATAGTAAATAATAATATATAAACCAAACTGTGGTCCGGACGTGGTGGCTCATGCACTTTGGTAGGCCGAGGCAGGCAAGTCATGTGGTCAAGAGATCGAGACCATCCTGGCCAACATGGTGAAACCCCATCTCTAGTAAAAATACAAAATATTAGCCGGGCATGATGGTGTGTGCCCGTAGTCCCAGTTACTTGGGAGGCTGAGGCAGGAGAATTGCTTGAAACTGGAAAACAGAAGTTGCACTGAGCTGGGATCATGCCACTACACTCCAGCCTGGTGATAGAGTGAGACTGTTTCTCAAAAAAACAAAACAAAAACGAAACAAATTGTGTTTGTAAATTCAAGGCATATTTGACATCAAGTGGGAGACATTCACAGGCTGACCTTAAACCTATCCCTAGAGTATCTCTACTTGAAAGTGATACTCTACTCTGTCTTTTAAAAAATGATGCAATTAGATATTATAGTATCTTAGTTGTCATAGGTGCTATAGTTCATATGCTGATCTTTTCATGCAAGTGCAGATAGAAAAGCCAAAGTGGCTCTGGCCTGCTTCCAGGAACATTTCAGTGCTCTTCAAAGACACTTGGAAATGGACTTCAGTAATGCAAATGTTAAGTTATCTGTGACTAGAACTAAGCAAGATAAATACACCCTTTAAGCAGCAACTAATCAGATTGATTTCCTTTTCCTTTCTGCTTCATGAGAGGCTTATTCTCCAAGGCTGCATGGCTCCCAGATGCCTTTGTCTCTGTTTTGTGGTCCATTCTAAATACCTACATTAGCTCTACAATGACATTAAATGAGTCTTTAGGTTTGTGGTGTGTCCATCTAGACAATTCATTATCCTGATATGAAAGACCCTAAAAGATAAGCGCATTTGTTTTCTTTCTGTATTTCCAGAACCTAGAACAGTGCCTGACGCAAGAAGACATTAAGCTTATGAGTTGAGGTTTATTACATGGACTATAGTTTATTGATCTATTAGTATATTTGTTACAGATAAATTACTCCCTTTTGTGAGATTAAATTTTTCTCTGACATCCATCTTTTCCCTTTTCCATCCTGTTTTTCCATTGAGCCTTTCAATCTGCCAAACTAGGGCCCAAATGCCCAGTGCCCTACAGAAGCCTCTAATATCCTTTGGATTCTTCCCACCACATTCCTCCAGCCTTCCATATCTCCTGCCACCTGGCACTGGCTTAGACTGTTATCTTTCACAGCACACCATCTATGAAGATTCATATCGATTCACAGAGTTTTCGTTATCTGTATCTGCTCCTTTCCTTCAACTCCTCAGTGGCACAGCAGTGGTCATGTGGCAAACTTCCTTTTTTCAAGACTAGTAGGGGATATGAAATAGGAGGGCTAACCCACCCTTCTTAACTGTCTCCAGAACACAGAGAACAGTTCACTTTTTAGGAAAAGTGAACTCTATTTTTGAACTCTATGTGCCATGTGTATGAGAGGAAGGGTGGGAGAGACCTTGGCAGCTTGAGACACATGTCAGTATAAAGTAAAAATAAGATCTATATTACTTTAAAATTTAATACTGAAGATTTGTAGATCATCAGAAAAATTACAAATTAATCCCATTCACCCTTTTGATTTCTTTTTTATCATAACTACATGATGATATTTACTATTTTCATTTCTCATGGAAAATGGAGAAATTGGCATTTCTCTTATAATGTGCATATTTCTCCATATTTCTCCAAGCAAACTCCTTCAAAGTTCTGTGTATTTCAATAACAATATTGTTTTCTAAAAACTAAAGGTATATCTGCTAGGTCTTCTCCTCTTTGTAATTAGTTGTGTTTACTAATTACAAAGAGGAGAAGACCTAGTGTAATAATTTGTGTTTCAAACACAAACACATATTTGTTTAAACACTGGACAGAATGAAGGGGCTCAGCATAAAGCTGAAACCATATTTTATAAACATATATGTGTGTGTGTGTGTTTAAAACACTTGACAGTGTGTGTGTGTGTGTGTGTATGCATGTGTATATAAATATACTTCCCAATGAACTCTTCGTATGTTGCCATGATTACAATTAGGAAGAAAAAAGTGCTGGCATACCACACCTAAGCTTTACTCAATAATAAGGCATAATTCTAATAACCACCGAATATGTATAAAATAGGTAGAGCTACTTCACAAAGATAGAGAAAATAATAGATTTAAAGGAATTGTCATTTGAATGGAAACCCTAATACCTGACTTCAGAATAAAAGTAACACTAAAATTAAGCCCATAGATCTGAAAAAGAGGCCAGGATCATATTCATGCTGGATTAGTGAAACACAAAATGAGATTCTGAAGGAGATGTGAAGTGTTTGTTCAAATGTGGCAAATAAATATGTCATCCTTTACTTATATAAAATTGTGATATTCTCTCCCTTGGAATATTTAAGGAATGCATGCAGACATTTTTTTTTCCCACATCACTCTAGAATCAAACTAACACAAGTGGCATGTAGCCAAAGAATGTGAAACAAAATGATTAACAGGAGTTGAAGATTTGTATAAATTAGCTGCTGTCAAAGATAAAACTTAATGATCAGAACTTCCCATTTTAGAAAAACAAAAGTGAGAATGTATAATTATGTGAGGGTAAAGAGGCTTTTAAAATTAAAAAAAATCTTTACAAGTTAATCAGATTTTTGATGATGATCTGATGTTTAGAATCACCCTATTGAAGTTGAAAAGAAGTTTATTTATACCCAATACTAAATAATTTATGAGCTGGGACACCATGAATTTTTAAATAAGGACTTTAAAATAAAATAATGGGTTTAGATAAGTTATTGGAAAATACAACACATAATAAAATTTATTATGAGATGCCTACTATTTGGGATATGATACTAAAATTTTTACTACTGATTCAAGGAATATATTCATCTTCTATAGAGGAATGCTCACACTTTAATGCTTCAGTCAGAAGAAACGTTACTGAATTGGATGGACCAAGGGTCTGTCCTAGTTGGGAGTTTATCTTTTTAATGGAACTTATAATTTATGAAATATCTATGATGGTGAGGCTAAATGTGCTGAGATGTGAAAAATGTAAAAAGCATGATTACCTGTAGCTTTACCAGTGCTCATCTATCTCCCTGTTTACAGCAGGCTCCAGACTGATCATTGGATGGAAATGGATTAGGGATAAATATGTGTTAATTTAGCATAGCTTTCTGGATTCACACCATTGTAAACTTTAGAAGAAAAATGAGAGGATTTTCTTTCCTTTTGAAAAAGTACAATCTATGTTGGGCAGAACCAAACACATGCATGAAGAGTATCCATTTAAGGAGTCATTTCTATGACGGACTTTGTTGTACAACTAAATACAGATGTGAAAAGATTTTCAGTAACATCATATGTGTAAATTTTTTTCTGGAAGTCCTGAGTAATTTTTTAGGAATACATGAAATTAAAATTTTTAATACTAATTTGTTTTAATCTCATATCCTCATATATAATTATTTAAATGCAGACCCTTACATCAAAACGGAATTCATGCATCCATATTTATTGAGCACCTTGTTATAGCAGGAATGTTCTATACCCTTCTAGACAGGCTGGCTTCCTTCACTATTAAAACCTACTGAGAATGAATTTAAGAATGTCAAAGGTGATCCACGCACAGCAGTGAGGTGAAATGAGCTCTTCCCTGCTCACTTCACAGTATCTAAGGTCCTGCTGAAAAAGAAGGATGATCCATGGGGTTGTTGTGAAGGTTAATGATGTGTGCACATCTTTTTTTTTCCTCCACCTATCTGAGGTGCTAACCAGAGTTAGTCTGCAACAGCAGTTTCATGAAGTTGTCAGTCTTTGTAAGAATATAGAATGCATGATGGATCCAAATTAGTGTAAATAATTTATTTACTATTAGAGAATCAAGTAGATAGATATGGTTGTATATATATTTTTCACATTCCATTTATTTACAAACTGGGATTCACAAGAATCTATTAGAAAATATGACTGCACTATGTTTTCATAGTGGGAGTTAAACAATGAAAACATGTGGACCTACGGAGGGGAACATCATACACTGTGGCCTATTGGTGGGTAGGGGGCTAGGGAAGGGATAGCATTAGGAAAAATACCTATTGTAGATGATGGGTTCATGAGTGCAGCAAACCACTATGGCATGTGTATACCTATGTGACAAACCTACACGTTCTGTACATGTATCCCAGAACTTAGAGTATAATTAAAAAATAGAAAATATTTCTGCACTAACAATGTGTCCTTTCCCAAGTGTCATTTTGTTTCGTTATATTGGATACTTGAATTCAAGATAACATTTATAATTATTCTCAAAGGTATCCTTGACTTGAGTAGTACAATTACACTTAAACTAGATTTAGTTGTTTAAGTCTTTAAGGGACAGTATTTTTTTTTTCACTGAAAACTCAGCAGACCTATAAAGAGCTTGGGTTTGTTGTACATAGAAACATTTTGAATTCTCAGGCAACAAATGGCAGATTGATTTATATTTGGTAGTTTAACTTTTCCTTATAAAGTCAATATTCCTATTGGTTGCATTGGCTCATCAGCACTAACAAAGGGTGGGACCTGGTAAACCTACAGAGGGCTGATGGCCTGAGAAATGTGACCTGTCTTGTTGAAAACAGGCTAGTTTCTTGACTACTGAGACTAAGCTCTCATCAGATGTCCATTACCTCATACTCAGTACTGTCTAGACTGTGGGCTCTTTGATGGTAAGGATAGTATTATATTTATTTTTTGAGTCTAATATTCTGTGTAGCTTGTTATAGAAATTGATATATACTAAGAATCTACAAAATCAAATTCTAGGCTTTGATTTCAACTTGGACAAGAAACCTGTAAAGGGGCATTTACCTTTGTATGTCTTGTATGCAGCATCAAGTTAATCATACTGCTACTTGCCTTCAGTTTCTGCTGCTGGTTTTTATCCACATTGCACTGGTTACTGACCCCTGAAACCCAGTCATCCTTAGGCTTTCCGTGTTTGGTGATTCCTCCATTGACCTATTCATCTGAGTTCTCAGTGAGGTAAAAACCTCACTGACTTTGGATTCAAAACTCTATCTCCATTCATTCCCCAAGGAGATACTTGACTTATGTAGTACAATTAAAATCAAAATAGATTTCCTAATTTGTTCCTTGAAGGACATTGTTCCTCTGTTCACTTAACAGGAGGATTTTCACTATTTGCTCTTACATCATCCTATGCTCACGTTCATCAAAGAACTGTAAAGCAGAAAAGGGCTTAAAAATATCTTACCTCCACAACTATCCCTTTCATGATTTTTGAGACAAAGAGAGGTTTTAAGGTCTAGAGAGTTAAGCAACTTGTATAATATTACCAATGGAGTTAGAAGCCTAGCTGAGGATCAACATTCTGGAATCTTCTCTCCACATCATAGGTTCCCTCTGTTTCTTCAGAAACATTCATCTGTGCCTCAGGCCTTGCTACTGTTTCTATTACTCAGCTACCAAAACCCACCTGATTGTCTTAACTGCCACTCAGAAGCCTGTACGATGTTTCTAGGTTTCTCTGAGTAACTTTCTGGGGATAAGGATTAGTGTTAAGTTTCAGGGAAGGTACCCTAAATTTCACCAGTTGCAAAAACTTCTGGGGTGTCATACCACATTAGAACCTGCTTTAAGGGTTCCTAGGCCCAGGACCACTTTGGTTTTTAGGAGGTAGATTTAGTCCCTTTTACCCCAAAGTATGATGTATTTAGCTTATTGACCTCCCTTACCATGGATCAGTACCATGGATCATCCTTACTATCAATCAGTATTTAGTCCATAGTTTGAACTTTCTTTCTTCCTGAGCTTTGGGAAATATCTTGGTGATATTGAATCGATGTCTACCTGAAATCTGCAGCTGCCTACCCCTTTGTGAATGTTTTTAGTATTTGCCTAAAGTATCCTTCAGTGACACACCTTTTTCCACTCTTCAATCCCTGACTGACTTCTGGCCTTGAGAATCACCTTCCATTTGTTATAGATTTAAGATGAAACTGACAGCCCCAGGCACAGAGGATGCGGTACCCATCATCCAGTGCAAGCTCAATTCTTTCACCTCTGCCTTTAATTTCTTTTATTATTCTCCAGGCATCTGCATTATTAGCAATTTCTTATTTCTACATCTTTAATTTTTTTCATATTTCTGTTCTTTTTCTCCTGTTCCTCTTCTTCTTAACCTCCTTTTCTTTCTTTTTCTCTCTTTCTCTCCCCCTCTCCTCTATCACTGTAGTTCTTCTCTATCTCTGTAGTCCTTCTCTTCAATCTATAAACATTCTCATCTCTCTGATTCCAAACAAAAATAAAATCTTAACCTTACTTGGTCTTATATAATGCTTTAACTACCATTAAGTCTCTTCCTCTGGAAATATTTCAAAGTCACTTTTCTTCAGCTCTTCTTTACTTCCCAGCCCACTGTACTCTGGCTTATTTAGAATCCACTATCTTTTTATTCCTTGTACTTCTCTGAATACGTTTTAAAAGTTCTCTTCTGACCTCTCATTAAAGTGTTGCTGTCAACAAGAATTCCATTTTTTTTTTCTATAATGACACAACTGTACTCTCCCTAGCTAATTCCATGTACACTAATAGCTTCACATAACTACAAATATTCCGAATACACCTAAATCAAGGGTGTTGCCCAAAACTCTATTTTGAGATTTAGACTCGTACTCTACCATCTGCAGAACATCTGTCCTCACCTGTAAGTTTCATAGGTTAAGAATGACCCTGTAATTCATTTCCTGAAGTGACACTTTTGAGAGAAGAGAGGATATTATTACTAATTAAGCTAGAACAACAGGCATAAATCAGCACAGTTCATGCAAGTCATTGTGAATGATCATCTTATACAGGTACTCAAAGGCAGTATGTCACACAGAAGTAAAGTAATCAACTTTATTTCAAACTTCATCTTCCTCCTACATTCTGTAATTACTAACACCACCATCCATCTAGTCACCCAAGCAAAAAAATCTGAAAGCATCTCTGATGCCTCCTGCTTTTTTACTCTCATACCTTCATCCCACTCCTCCAGCGTAGTTGAATGCATATTGCTTGTATGTATCTGTTTCTCTGTATTACTGCTCTCATTATTCAAGTACAGGCTCTCATCTTTGTAGCTTGTCTATAATTGCTCTCTCTCCAGTCTTGATCCACCAAAATTCAGCAAGCTGTCAGAGTGCAAGCACACCATATCACTCTGTGGAAAATCTTTCAGTGTTTTTCTTCACCTGGAGCAGAAGTTCCCATCCTTTTTAAATTAAAAGTATGCCAAACAAATCTTCACATGATAAAGTTTGGGCTATTCGCATTTAATAAAACTCATCATTTTACACGATTCTAAAAATGCGATTATACATTTATTTAGGTTTTTAAATAAATTTGCAATTAAATCATTGATATGGCTTGCAAAATATTGAAAAATAAAAATATATATAAGATTTTATTTTTCAATGTACTTTTATTTCTAAGTATGGCTGTTTAGATGCATGTGAAAAGTAAAATATTCCTCTTCAAAGTTTCCCTTTTTGTTAAAGAATAAATAATAAGTGTTAGAAATAATAGTTTCTTTTAAAAAATAGCTTCCTTCAAGCTTTTTTGCTTTTTGCTAATAACTCTTTGGTAAGCCCTATGTAGCTGTTGAATATAGTAAGAGAGTAAGTACATTCTATTTCCTTGTACTTTAGCCAAGTTATTTGTTCTGGCCTATAGCCTGCTCAGACATGTTCAAACATGCCCAGACGTTTCCTGGCTTACAGTCTATGTCTCTTCCTTATTTGAAAATGTTACTATTCTCCTCGTTTCCCGTAAACAACCCCTTTCCTTTCTTTGTTCTCCATTGCGTGTTTACCTATTTAGGAAAGTTTTAAGTTTTTAGCTAATCAAGATCAGTCTAGATTGTATGGTCCAGCTCCAGCCAATGGAGCTAGGACACAGCAGTAAGGATGAAATGCATAAGGGATAAAAACTTCTGCTTTTCTTTGTTTGATGTGCTCTCATGACAATCAGACTCTGAGAAGCACCTTTTCTGCAGAAAGTAAAATTACCTTGCTGAGAAAACTTCTTTGTCTGAGTGCTGGTTCTTCTTTTTGGCACCAAGGAAAAAGCATTTGTTTCTAACAAGCATTATATTAACTCATGGCCCCCTGAGGAGCCTCAGTCTTGTTTGAGAAACTCTATTAGCCTGACACACTAAGTTCTCCATTATCAGGTCTATACCTTTTCTCCATTACTCACCTTTTCTCTATTACTCACCTAACACCTTCTCAATAAAGGTAATTGCAAACAACTGGCTGGACATGGAGGGAAATATAGGCTTTTTCCAAAGGGCTTTTTGACATTACGTTTACCTGTCTCTTTTGTCTTTCCATTCAAAGCCATTTTGACTCCTTCCCTAGAATAGTCTTTCTAAAACCCTGCTTTTATTATGCAAAAGAAACATACAATGACTGTCTGTTTCCTTCCATATAAGCCCTGTTGTCCTCTCTTTGATATTAAAGCCTCTGGAAAAGTGGCTCCTCAAACCTCATCCAGTCCAGTCTTAAAGCATCCCAATATTCCTCAATGTCACGCACAACTTGTTCTAGGCCAGTAGCCCTGCGCACATCTGGTTGCCCATCTGTCTATCACATTCTTACTTTTACTATACTGGCATTGTCCTTGGAGTCTTCCCCTCCTGCATGTCTAGACAGTCTTCTCAACTCTGTTCTACTTTAAACAATCCCATTCATTCCTCAAGAACCAACCCAAGTCACTCTTTCTTTAGAAAGCCCACTTGAGAACTTAAAGCCAAATTAATTCCTACACTCTCAGAACTCCTATAAATGTCTAGGGAGTTACCCGGATTGTCATAGATGGAAAGAGCATAAGCCTTAAGCTGAGATTCCTGGATTTGGAACCATGTCTGATACTTACTAGCTGTGGGCAAATTATTTGATATTGCAAATCACTCATGTATAGAGTAATATACAACTCAAAAGTCTTGGTTCTACAGTAAAAAAAGTCCATTTTAAACAATGCTTGACTACCTCTCTTATGAACTTTTAGATTACAGGAAACACCTTATATTCCAACTTTGTGGTCCGATTTAGTGAGTTCTCAGTTGTTGACTTGTTGATTGATTAATTTCCTTTCAGATACAAAATCTACACAGACCAAATCTAAGCCAACTACAGTTTTTAATAGTACTCATAATTAAATTCAGTTTCTCTTTATTAACTCTGACCCCTTGTAATTCTTTCTTTAATTATGTATGACTTCTCTTCTACATTATCTTTTCTTCGAACTGTATATTCCTATAACTGTTTTTACCTTTCACAATTTCCTTTTTATTCTAATTTATCCAGTATTACCATGCTAAGCACAAAATATTTTTAGTATTTGAATTCTACCAAATTTCTGCCTGTCATATAGAATGAATGAGGGACACAAATAGCAGAAATCCAATTATAGCATTGCCATATATAGTTTTTCCTAAATAAAATCACATTTCACAATTTTTATTTGAACTTTAGTTAGAACAATTACTACAGGGGAAATAAATAATAGTAATGGAAATTTTTCTGAGTTGGTGTTTTTGGAGATACCATTATTTATCACTGTGGCAGTTCTATGTAAAATGGCTGACTCCAGACTAATGCTTATTGCTAGACAGCTAAGGTCAAAAAGAAAATAGAGATTGAATGAAGAATCCCTGCTGTTGGCATACATGAGTATGTGTGCATGTGCATGTGTTTGTGTTTATGTATGTGATTTCTGTGTCATGGAATCATTGTCTAGGGAATAAGAATCTGTTGCAGAAAATAGTAAAATCTTGCATCAATGAAAGACAGAAAAAAAAGATAAATGGAAATAGAAAACCATGAAATAGCAACTCAAATTCTTGTGTTTACAAAAAAATAATAATAACAGTGCAAACATCTCATATTCCCTGTTCTAGTTTCTGGGATTTCTCCCAGGAAAGACACTTATTATTTGTATTGATTTTAGTTTGCAAGCTTTCTCTCTAATGTGCCAATGGATAGTTCCAAACTAGTAAATAATTACGTATTTTACACAAATACTGTGTTTGTCTTTTTACTGTAAATTTCCTAGCCCCAAAGCAAATTAATCTCCTGATTGTGTGCTCTGGTACTTACAGCAAATATATCACCAAATATAGTAGACAGGCAAAATAAGGCCTTTATGATCACCAGAAAAAGTTGTGGGCAGTCTAATTCTACTAAGTGCTGAGGCATGTTTACGTCTTCACATCTAGAAAATACTGTAGAAAGGAGTCTTAAGTTTACTTTTATCTACATTTTTTCTTCTATAAATAACTTAACTAACAAATGAAAGGATTTTAATAAAGTAGTAAAAGTAATGCAGAAACCATGATATTCCTTCATTCTAGTTTTGTTTTGTTTATTTGTTTATTTTTGAGATGGCATTTTGCTCTTGTCACCCAGGCTGGAGTGCAGTGGCACTCACTGTAACCTCTGCCTCCTGGGTTCAAGTGATTCTCCTGCCTCAGCCTCCCAAGTAGTTGGGAATACAGGCACGTGCCACCACGCTCAGCTAATTTTTTATTTTTAGTAGACACAGGGTTTCACCATGTTGGTCAGGCTGGTCTCAAACTCCTGATCTCAAGTGATCGTCCCAAAGTGCTGGGATTACAGTTGTGAGCCACCATGCCCGGCTCTTCTTTCCGTTTTTATCTGCAACAATAATAATTGACCTAAATGGCTCACTTTTTCTAGCACAAAATGTAAAACCCTAACTTCTGTCTGCCAATTTTTTTTTCTTTTCTTTGATTACACAACAGAATTTGTTCATTTATCTAAAGCTAGTTCACCCTGCCCCTTAACTTTTTTTCTGGCCTCCATCTTCTCTCATGTTACGACTTTGCCCCCATAGTCTCCCCTTCTCTCTCTTCTGCTTCACAAATTGTCTCCTCTTCCCCAACATACCTATTTCTTCCTCAGTCTTCTCCATCTTGGGAAGTGGCACCAACCTCTCCCCACCCACTCCATCCAAACTCTTGATTCATCACTTTCTTTCATCTCCCAGGACCCAAACCATTCTGAAAATTTTACTCCCAAAGGATATCACAAACTGTCCATTTCCCCTCTCTTCTCTAGCATAACTCTAGACCACGACAACCATCCCTCTCAGACAGACTGTCTTGTTTCTCTAATATTTAGGATTTACATCACATGCAGAGTAGTATTTTTAAAACGTAAATAAAGTAACTTCACTCATTTGATTCAATCTCTTCTTAAAAACCTTCCAATACAATTTAAACTTTTCACTATGGCTCTAACAGGGCCTTGCAGTCCTCCCGCGTGACCTGGCCCAACCTCTGCTCATCCTCAGCTCACATTGCACCTTCCCTTGCTCATTTCTCTCTAGCCATAGTGATCTTCTTTGTTCCTTAAAATGTACCAATGATGCTGCAGTTGACATTTTGGGTTTTGGCACTTTGGCAACATACTTGCCTCAGAAGTCCTTCCTTAGCTTTTTACAGAGCTGCTCTCTTTCTTCCTCCAGCTCAAAGGTCACCTGCCTTACACAAGCTTTATGAACACCATTTTTGAAATTAGCCTTCTGTAGGCATCCAGTAACTCTATTATGCCTTCTTGCTTTATTTCTTTTATGGCACTTATCAAAAACTGTAATGATCTGGTTTTCCAGATCATTGGCTTTTTGCTCTCACTTGAATGTAATCCCCCAGCAAGCAGGGAACTTAAATGTGTCATTGTTGCCTGCCCAAAATAGTACCTGGCACACCCACAACTATAGGTTCTGGTGTGAATGGCACCTCTGGAGTGTTTCAACATGGCATCCCTGAGTGAATCTCTTTCCCTTTGGTGAATCTGATATACTAATTTGCATTTGCTTTTGTGTTTGTACCACAGCTGAAACTTTTCTTTCTGTTAATCTTACCAGGATAATGATCTTGGCATTGTATAGACAGAAAAGCCACAAGAGGTCTGCAGTATTCCCATGGATACCATTTTAAAATCTAAAAAGTCTTCTAATGACAGAATGGATTTGAAAAGTATTGACTAGTTCCTATGGAGTTATGAAATCTGTAAAATTTCAGACAGAGGTACAAAAAGTTTAATCAAATGACATAGTAGCCTAGGTGGAACTTTGCATGTGAGAAAAAAAAAGGGTAGAATGAGGTAAGGATGTGATTCAGGTGCAGAAAAATGGGTAACACTACCACCTGTGTTCTTGAATTTAAGGACTCTAAGATATAGTGCTTAGAAATGGAAGTCAACCTGACAGAATCAGAAAAATTATGTTATCTATTTGCAACTCCTGATCTATATTTCTGGCCCTTATCTGATTTTAACCCTCTGAGAAGGTGCATGGGATGATGTAATTATTTCCTTAACGTCGTTAACTGTAGGAAGATTTAGGATTACACATAAACATTTTTAATGAAACCACATACATAGTATAAATATTTTTGTGCTAAGAAAGTAATTTAGCATTTTGTTTAGTTTAGGAGAATTAATGTAAAGATAATTTAGTAATGTTTAAAAGGATTTGTCTTTTCCAAGTAAAATATTAACCTTGTGATTCTAATTTAAAATGTGTCATTGAGTAATTGCTTTAGACTTGTAATTTACTAAGACTGTGTTATGTTGGGAAATTTAAAATAGTTTAAGAATCATCATATTTATAGTTTTAATTCTGCTTGTTTTATAATAAATATTAGGATAGATCTTATTTTATAAGTTAGCCATAGTACTTAATCAGGAAACCATATTAAATTTATGAATGTAATTTAAAACATTGTATGTGTTAGTTTATAAATGAGACCATTGCTAAAATTTGCTGGACATATAAATAGAATAAAAAGATTTTTATATTGGATCTCAAACTTAAGGACAAAAATAAGGTTTTGAACATGATGAACAAGCCACCAAATAACTTTTGGACCCGAAAATTACACTTAAGATATCAAGTGCAGTGAAACGAGAGGTAGAAGGAGATTTGCACTAATCTCTGAATTTTTTGAATTCATAATGTAGATGATGGGGGGATGGATGCCATAAATCACCATGGCATGTGTATACCTATGTATCAAACTTGCATGTGCCCCAGAAATTAAAGTATAATAATTTTTTAAAAAGCCTAGCTGAAGCCAAAATACATGACATTGTTAGATTGTGAGCTATAACAGACAATGGAAACTATGCATATTACGAAATTATGAGTTTCAGTCTTTCCTTCAAACTCTGTTCACTACAGGATAATAGTGCTGTCTGCCTGAAGTAGCCTATAGATAAGTAGAACGTTTCTAAGTTCATCTTGAAAGTATGCACTCAAACATACACTCCATATCACTTTCATTCTCACAGATAACTCTGAACATTGGCACTGTTACCCTCCTTTTTAAAAATCTATTTATTATTATTTATAATTTATTTATTATTTATATTTAAGTTCTATAGAACTTAAAGTATTAAAAAATTAATAAAATACAACTTAACAAAATTGAAAAAAAAGAGATTCAAAAAGATTAAGTGATTTACCCAGAATCATATAGCAAGAAAGTGACAAAGGCAGAATTTGAACCCAGAATTTCATAACTCTGAAGCTTTTGCTTTTTCTCACCCTGTTTGCTAATGAAATAGTGCATTGTTAGATAACATAGCTACAGTTATAGTCAATCAGCCTTTATTATCTGGCAATACCTTGACCTTGAAGTATCAATTGACAGAGAGTCAGGTAGAGAGGTGGGTAAACTTTTCTAGTGTGGATGACTAAAACTAACAAAAATTATTTTTGCCTTCCTTCAAATAGTTATACCAGCAGGACAGATGCTTAGGCAATTTATTTGAAGGCTGTATTTGCCTTGTGTTTGTTGTTACTTTTTTGAAACAATGGGCAGCCACTGTATTCTGACATTATTATGTAAAATTGTGATGGCAATTAATTTAACACTTCTGAAAGTTCTATAAATCCCATAAAATTGTGGGAAATAAGTTTAATAGTTTTAAGCCTAACATTTCACTGGTGAGCTGGTGTATGTGTGTGGTGGTGGTGGTGGTGGTGCTGGTGGTGGTGGTGGTGGTGGTGGTGGTGGTAGTAGTATTTTCTAGTCCGCTGTGAAACTTGCATTAGCAAGAAATTGTGAGGATGGCATTAAGCCCCTGTAGATTGGAACATTGGCCTTTGTCAGTACAGAGCAAATGGTAATTAATGTGTTCAAGGTTTTACCAGTCAGGTGCTAACCTGTTGAGGAGAGGCACCTGTATGCCTGATGGCTTTTCTGGGGCTGCAAGAGGGTCCTTATTAGCTTCTTGGACTGTGCTTGTCAAGTTAAATTTTGAATAATGAATAATAAGGATTTTTATTAGTACAGTGGTAAAACTCAAAGGCCAGGTTATTTGTGCCAGACCCACCATGGGCCTCAACCAATACTAAGTGGGGAAGACACTTGTATGAGTCAGCTGACCTGCTAGTTTTCTGGCTGTAATACCTCAGGGGCATGAAGCCAGTATTCAGATCAACCTATAGGACAGTCATATTAAATAGTCACTTTGAGTCTGCCTGGCCAGTGGCTCTTACACGTATAATTTTGTTAGAAGACCAAAGGAACCTGCCCTTTACTCTGGCTTCTGGTTTGCATTACATACAACTCTAGAACAGTGATAAAGTGAGACCATCATATGAAGCTGGGAGACATGCAGAGTGGCAGAGGTGACAGAAACACAAAGGCTTTAAGCAGTGGGGCAGTATGGTCACCTGTAAATGTCCCTATAGATCAGACCTAGAATTCCTTTTCATTAAAACCTGGGAAATAGTATGGGTTAGTGGATAGATGCACAGATTCTATGGCCACATTACCTGGATTTAAATCTTGATCCAGCCACTTATTAGCTATATGACCTTTTTAAATAAAATAAATATTAGTTATTGCTTTACCCTGTAAGAAACTACCTAAAAATGGATGAGCTTTGGGAAAGAGTTGCTCACTGAAGGTGCCCTCAAGATAAGTGTTGCTGAAGATTTTTTAAGACACTGAAGAAACACACAATGGAAAAGGACAACTCAGTTACCTTCTACGTACCTGTCCTTTCTTTACAACAAATTCACTATCAAGCGTAGTTCCTGGTCTGCTTTATTTGTGCTTCTGGTTTAGAATTCACTATTTTTACAAGAATCTCTCCGATTATTGAAAATATATTCATTTGTAGGTAATTGGAAGAAATTAATTGTTTAATATTTGCATACTTTAATACAGAGTTATATTTTTATATTGAGAAATAGAGTAGGGAAGCATGGATTTTTTTCTCTGGGTTATCACTTAACCAGACCTTAATAAGCTGTCTCTTTGGTCTAAATGAATGACCCCATGAGCAACAGCAGCATCGCCACCGAGGAGAGTCTTAGACATGCAAAATATCAGGCCTCGCTCCAGAGGTGCTGCATTAGAAATGGTGAGACTAGAGGCACTGCCTAAACCTCTTTGTTAACTGGCAATCTTGCTATGGGTTCACTTTAATCCACTAGGAACAATCATCCTCTAATGCCCAAAATGAGATGTACACAAAACAATCCATTGTCATATGGGAAGAAAATACTAGAACTTCTATTTACATATTTGTGTTATCCTATTCTAGTTTATATATCCGCATGTGTATTATAATGTATAAAACATTTATGTATTTTTATATATGGTGTGTATACACAGATGCATATATACATAAACACACATATATATCATAAACATAATGTTTAGATAATTAAAAATTAATACAATATGAAGTACAGTTTGGAGGTTCTTCAAAAACTAAAAATGGAGCTACCATATGATCCAGCAATCCCACTGCTAGGTGTAGATCCAAAAGAAAAGAAATGAGTATATCAGAGAGATATCTGTACTCCTATGTTTGTTGCAGAACTATTACCTAAGATTTGGAAGTAACCTGTGTCCATTCAACAGATAAATGGATAAAGAAAATATGATATCTATACACAATGGAGTACTATTCAGCCATATAAAAAAGAATGAGATCCAGTCAATTGCAACAACATGGATGGAACTGGAGATCATTATGTTAAGTAAAATAAGCCAGGCACAAAAAGTCAAACATCACATGTTCTCACTTACTTGTTTGATCTAGAAATCAAAACAATTGAACTCATGGACATAGAGATTATAACAATGGTTACCAGAGGCTGGGAAGGGTAGTTGGGAGAGAGGTGGGGATGATTAATGTATACAGAAAAAAATAGAGTGAATAAGACCTACTATGTGGTAGCACAATAGGATGACTATAGTCAATCGTAACTTAATTATACATTTTTAAATAACTGAAAGAGTATAATTAGATTGTTTGTAACACAAAGAATAAATGTTTGAGGGGATGGATATCCCATTCCCCATCATGTACTTATTTCACATTATATGCCTGTATTGAAACATCTCATGTACCCCATAAATATGTACACCTATTTACCCACAAAAATTAAAAAATATATAAATTAATTATACTTTGGAGAAATTGTAACATATACCTATGCACATACATATAAATATTTTTTCTTACAGATAGGTTTGTTACATAGAAAAGTTTTGAACACCATTGTTGTGAAGCTATATACAGTTATGACATATCCTGAACATCACAATGTTCAGGAAATGAAAACAATTTCAGTAAAGTAGTTTATATATTTTCACTATAGTTAAAATTCAGTTAGCTCTCTATGCACTTGATACAGGTATTCTTACATTGCAAATTGCCAAGGGTTATCACAATTAGATCTGATTCGTTTATCAGATAAGTACAGAATGAGCAATAATCAATGCTTTGCTCCCTCCAACTGAAATGAATAACATATATTTTGCTAAATTCTATCGACTAGAGAAATTCAATAATATATATTTGAGTAGAAAATTCCACCTGCCTTTTGCTGATGTTAAAGAGCTTTTAAGTTAAATACAAGTGCAGAATTGGCATAGTAAAAATAATTAGCACTGAGCATGGTTTGCATTATTCTGGGAGTGATATGCAAGACCCATGCTTCTATTATTCCTTCCTTCTAACTGACTTTTTACTACTTTATTTGCTATTACTTCCCAATGAGGATTAGGGGAGGAAGATATATAAATCCCATATTTATGAATTAGACTCTTTGCTGGCATCCAAATACGTAGCAAAATATAGGTATGGAATAGGCTTGAAGGCTTGACATACATTTGGAATACCTATTCTTGCCTTTCTTTCCACCCATTAACATCTAGTTGAGTGTTTATTATGTAAGTGATACCTGTCTGGATTTTCTTAAATGCCTGTGATGTTGTATATAATCTCTTAAGTTCTCTTTGTAGTTTCCCAAGAAATTATTCTGGATAAAATAGAAATGCAATAAATGCACATGTAAATGGATTTAGGACTTGTTGAGTGGGTTAAGGATTACTAGACAAAAATTTGTCTTGACAAGTTGTTTCTTGAAATAAAGTTAAGAAAAAGTACAAAATATTGCTGTAAGAAAATAAAAGAGACCTAAATAAATGCATACATTGCCATGTTTATGTATAGTCAATATTATTGAGTTATTTTCCCATGACTTATAAATTCTAAGAAAAGTTTCTATAAACTTAGGAAAAGACTTATTATTCTTTAGTCACAATAACAAGTGGTTACCAGAGCTGGTTTAAAGCAGCTTTGGTTTAAAAGCTGATCAATGATAAATTCACTTCAGTGAATGTCCAAACTGATCAATGTGAACCCCTTGTTCCTCAATATTAGCAATCCTGTTTAATAAGCACACCACTAAATGTTAACTAATCTTGCTTCCCTAACCTTGTGTCTACAGATGATGTCTCCATCCACTTGTTCCTCTGAAAGCCATCAACCTCTGAGTTTCACAGTGTTCAAAAATCTTATGTAAGGTTAATATTCTATTCTGCTCAGAGAGACAAGCATAGCTTTACCTATTATAGTGAGTGAATTAGTTTGCTAGAGCATCATAACAGAGCACCACAGACTGGGTGGCTTAATGAAAATTTATTAACTCACAGTTCTGGAGATTAGAAGTTCAAGATCGAGGTAGCAGCAGAGTAGTTTTTATTGTGGGGCTCTATCCTTTTTTGTAGATGGCTGCCTTCTCTCTGTGTCCTCACAGCTTCCCTTGGACTCTGATGTCTGTGCCTTAATCTCTTTCTATAAGGACACCAGCCACGTCAGACTAAGACCCACTCTAAAAACCCCACTTTACTTAATAACCTCTTTTAAGAACCGATCTCCAAATACAGTTATATTCTGAAGTATTGGTTGACACAATTTAGTACAAAAGAGTAAGTAATACATTCATCTTTGTTTTAAATAATTTTTTTCTCTGTAGCTTTAGCTTCAGAGCCTGTTTAATGTAGTTTAGTGTTGTGTCCTCCTCAAAAAGACATGTTGATGTTCTAACCCTGGTTTCTAAAAATGTGACCTTATTTGGAAATAGAGTCTTTGAATATATCATCAAGTTAAGATGGGATCATATTTGATTAGAGAAGGTCCCAATTCAATATGGCTGATGTTCTTATACAAATGGGAGAAGACATACAGAGATAGACACACACAGGAGAAAATGCCATGTGACAATAGAGAAAGAGAATGGAGTTAAACAGCTATTAGCCAAGGAATGCCAACTGCTTCCAACAATTTTGGGAAAGGAAAACAAAATTGGAGGACCAATTTTCCAATTTCTAAAAAGCTATAGCATTCATTATTGTGATATTGGAATAAAAATTTTAAAAAATAGATCAATGGATCAGAACAATATAGACTCAATTGGTGTGGTCAGCTGATTTTAGACAAGTCACCAAATGTGGAAAAAACAGACTCCTCAGCAAATGAACAACCATATGGGAAAATAGTGAAATTGAACTTTTTTCTACCTGATGCAATAGACAAGAATTAATTTGAAATTGATCACAGAGCCAAGTATAAAAGCTCAAACCATAAGCTTATAGAATAAAATATGAAAAAAATCTTCACAAATTTCGAGTATGAAAATATTTCTCAGAAAAATATCCCCAAAGTTCTAACAATACATGTAAATGGCTGATAAGCAGAAGAAAAGATGCTCAGTATAACTAGTCATCAGAGAAATGCAAATTATTAATAAAAGAACAGTAGGATATCATTATGTATATACTAGAACGACTATATTAAAAAATATATATAAACTGAAAATAAGAGTAGGCAAAAAGATGAGGCCACTGAAACTTTAATGTATCATTTCTTGGAGTCTAAAATAGTAGACTTGGGCAAGTATTTTATCAGTTTTTATATTTTATATACATGACCCTCTGATCCAATAATTTTATTCTTAAGTATTTGCCCAAGAGAAATGAAAGCATATACCCACAAAAAGATTTGTACATAAATTTATTATAGCAGCTTTATTCATAATAACTAAAACTGGGAAGCAGTGGTATGTCAACAGGTAAGTTGTGCTATATTCATACACTGGAATAATATTCAGTTTAAAAATATTGATATTTTGGAGATCTATCCATGAGTATCAACATGGGTAAATCTCATGGATTTATTTATAAATTAAATTCATTTATAAATCTCATAGAATATCAAGTGAAAGGAGTCAGATACAAAACTATTTATACTCTGTTATTCCATTTCTATGGAAGTCTAAAGTAGGCAAATCTAATCTATTGTGACAGAAATCAGAATAGTGGTTGCTTGGAACAAAAGGTGAATTTGAGTATTGATGTCGAAGAGGTGATGCATATTATCTATCTTGATTATGTAGGTAGCTATTCAGTATATACATTTGTCAAAACTTATCAAACAGCACATTTAAAATGCTTTCCATTTTATTAGGCATATATTAAACATCATAAAATTTGAAAAATAGAGTTTAGGATCTTAGCAAGATGGCAGCATAGGACTATCAATCAGAAACATCAATTTCAATTAACTATCCACACACAAAAATACCTTTGCAAGAACTAAAGAATCCAGGTGAGAGATTACAGCACCAGAGGATAGCACAGAAATAAGAAGAGATGCATTGAAGAGTGTAGGAAGAACAGTTTTACGTTACTCTGGTCACCCTGCTCCAACCCCAGGCAGCACAGCCAGGGGAGAGATCCTCTCTAGAATGATACTGGGTGGGAACATCCATAAAATTAAATTATTTGACTTTCTATTTTCTGCCACATGTACATGGTTTAATTTGAGAGTTAAATTTGTATACAAAGTTAGTCCCATGTCCTTACATAAACTTGCCTGCATCACAAAGTATCTGTCATATTTGTTAGTTCAGATGAGGTTTCAGTATCTGCTGCTTCACAGGTTCTGAATCAGCTGTCTTCCTCAGCCTCTGGTCCTTGATTCAAGGTTTAATCCCTACCTGAAACCCCATACTCCTTTTGTTACAAATTCCCTCTTTGGAGTATATTTCTGGTAAGAGCCACTTCAGTCTGCAAATTTAAATTTTGTCAAATTTAAATCTGAAGGAAGTTCCCGACCCTTTCCTCATATAAATCTGTGGATAGAAATATAAGAGCTAGAATTAATATACTTAGATCCATTTAGGATCATCCAAGATTTACGTAGAAAAGGATATGACTCTACCTAAATTCAGAGTGTCTGCCTGGGATGTTTTACACCCAGAGAGCACCTGGTATATAGTAGCTGTTCGGTAAATTTAATCCCATTCATTTCTTCCTCTAGGTGCTGTCATGAGAAGGTATGTAGATCTGAACAGGAGCATGTCTGATGTCTAGAGGGAATTGTTAGTGTTGAGTACCACCATTATTCTTGGAGAGCCTTCTTTCCTAGATACAAATCTGTACAAGAAATGATTAGCATCACTTTCAGACAGACTCCTGCCTTACCTGCCCCCTCCAAAGAAAAATCCTGTGTGGTATTTTATATATTTTAAAAATAGTCCATACTAAAATATTTCAGCTTCTTGGGGGCTTGTTTTAAGTGGTGATAATCTTGAAATAATATTGTGAAATGAGATAAATTTTGAGTTGGTAGAAGCATTTTGACTGTCTTCCTGCCATGGCCATTATTTTGTTCTTTTACTTAGTAATTGAGACTTAGTAATTCAATCTTCTCTGGATTCCGCAGGATCATGAAATCTGAAAGCAGATTTCTGTATTAACAGGTCATTTTCCAAGTCATGTGGAATTTTTTAAGACTTAGTAATTCAGTCTTCTCTGGATTCCCCCAAGATCATGAAATCTGAAAGCAGATTTCTGTGTTAACTGGTCATTTTCCCGGTAATGTGAAAATGATACACAGAGATTTGTGCCACAATTGTATAATCTTCAGCTATTTAACTGTTAGTTGTTAACAAAATATTAGAATTGAGAGTTCTTTTGAAATATACTGTATGGCTATTTCTGCAGTATTTATCAGGAGGTTATTATTTTAAAAGTCTATATCATAGGTCAAATAACCTGTAAGAAAGCAAGAAATTGAAATATCATATCAATGATAAACTAAAACTGTTGAATTTGTCAGTTTTAAATTAAAAAAAAAATCCCAAAGCATTATTCGAAAGAATCAATAAAACATAAAGTAGTAGAATTTTGGAGCTGTAGAAAGCCTTAATTTATTTCAGAAGAGGAAAAACATGAAAGCACTTAGTAAACTGTGAAGTACCATACAAATCCATAAAATGTGAATTGTCTTCATCTTTGTAAAATCCCTTATTTTTCATGTGACAGAACGGAGAGATGAGGAAATTAAAAATATTCTTCAGAAGCTTTTCCAATGCCTTCCAAAAATCATGAGAACCATCACCACCCACCTCTAGATAAATTTTCACTAACTTTAATGTACAATTATTAGTTGAATTTCAGCCAGTTTTTTTTTCTGATCATTCTCATTTAACCCAACAGCTTCATATACCACTAAAGTAGCCCAGAGACTATAAGAATATATACATAACAAGCATTTTCCAAATTCCCTGTAACCACATATTTTCTCAGAAAAGAAATGAAAGGGAATGTTTAAGGCATACTCTGTTTTTTTTGTTTTGTTTTGTTTTGTTTTTTTTTTAAATAAAAATCAGACTGACCAAATACTTTTAGGTCCGAATATATTGTTTTCTTTTATAACTAATAACATTTAACTATTTAAACATATAAACTCATGATGAACTTCTCTCCTCACAGGCTGTTAAGAATGGCTGGTTAAAGAGAGAAAAAGAGGGAACATATTTTACCTTAAGAGTTTAAAAAAGATGATGTTAAAGTAGTGAATGAAATTATTATAATACTCCTTGGAGCAGTGGTTTTCAAATGTATTTGAGTCATACATCTCTTTCTTCAGAAGAAGGCTTTCTAGCCTTGTGGTAGCCACAAAGCAAAACCCTGTAGTAGTCAGACAAAATTTAAAAAGTAAGAAATAAAGGCATATCACATACTACTAGAGAAAAATCACCTGATCGCACAAGAAGACAGCAAGAGAGGAAGAAGGAAACAAAAGATCTACAGCACAATCAGAATACAATTAACAAAAAGGCAACAGTAAGTTCTTACCTACAAATAATTACCTCGATTGCTTAATGGATTAAATTATCTAATAAA
This sequence comes from Cheracebus regulus, assembly GCA_963574635.1. Taxonomy (NCBI): domain Eukaryota; kingdom Metazoa; phylum Chordata; class Mammalia; order Primates; family Pitheciidae; genus Cheracebus; species Cheracebus regulus. Next base: position 34,162 of record CAUYQU010008176.1, on the reverse strand, counting down.
AAGACATAAAGTGACTGAATGGACAAAGACAAACAAAAAAAACAACTATATGCTGCCTTCACTTTTAAGGTTACACATAGACTGAAAGTGAAAGGATTGAATAATATATTTCATGCAAATGGAAACCTCAAGAGATTAGAGGTAGCTATACTTACATCAGATACAAGGATTATAAGTCAACAACTATAAAACAAGTCAAGAAGGCCATTTATATAATGATAAAGTGATCAATTAATAGAATGAATATATATGCATACAGCTTTAGAGCACTTAAATACATAAAGCATTTACCTTATGTAGATCTGAAAGGAGAGATAAACTAAATGAAAGAGCAAATCTATAAAACTTTTAGAATAAAACATAGAAGTAGGTACTCATGACCTTGGATTTGGCAATATAGTCTTAGATATGACACCAAAACCATAAACATCCAAGGAACAAATAGAATTCAAAATGAAAACCTTTTTTGTATCAAAGAATATTATCAAGTAAGTAAAAAAGAACTTAGATTGAAAGAAAATATTTGCAAGTCATATAGTAGATAAGAATGTAGTGTATTAGTCCATTTTCACACTGCTATAAAGAACTACCTGAGCCTGGGTGATTTATAGGCAAAAGACGTTTAATTGACTCACAGGCCTGCATGGCTTGGGAGGCCTCAGGAAACTTAACAATTATGGTGGAAGGGGAAGGGAAAGCAAGGCACACCTTACATGGTTGCAGGAGAGAGAGAGAGAGACAGAGAGTGAAGGGAAGTGCCACAGTTTTAAACCATCAGATCTTAAGAGAACTTATTCACTATCACGAGAACAGCATGCAGGAAACCACCCCCATGATCAAACCACCTCCTATCAGGTCTATCCCTTGACATAAGGGTGAGACTTTGATCACCACCTGCATATGTCTGTCCTGCAGACCCTGACTTCACAACAGATGAATGAGTGCACTCACACACACCAGAATACAGTGAATCTGAGTGAGCTAGGGCTGGTTGTCAGCTGCTTTCAGAGGGCGATTGCCACTAACCAACCATGACTCCCTGTACCTCCTCATATTTATTGAGTAGAGATAATAACAGAGGTTGTAAGTCAACTTGCTTGTGGATAATTAACGTGGTTAAAATAGTGGTTTTATGAATGATAAAAGGTCTTGATTCTGGGGCCCAGAATAAACACCATTAATGAGTAATTTCCTTTCGACCTCCCCCCGAGAGGACCATCCAGCACAAAATTTACATGAGCATACAAATTAGAGTAGAGACAAAGGGATGTGGGGTAAATAGACTTAACTGGGGAAGCTTTTATTGTCCCTAATCTTTTACCCTATGATTTAAAGTTCTAATGTCATAAACTGGCTGCCTTCAGCCCATTCCATTAAAACCTTTCAGCCTTCCAAAAGGTTTGAGACTATAATCTTTTAACTTTCTCTAATATTTCCCTAATATTTTGCCAGACACCCTGAGTGAATCCCAATATATGGGGATTACAATTCAAGATGAAATTTGGGTGGGGACACAGAGCCAAGCCAAATCATCTTGTATCCAGAATATATAAAGGACTCTTGGAACTGAGCAATGAAAAGACAACCAAATTAAAAATGGACAACGAACTTTAATAGACATTTATCTAAACAGCATAGAAAAATGGCCAACAAGCACAAGCAAATACGCTCAACCTTGTCAGTCATTACAGAAATGCAAATCAAAACAATAATGAGATATCCCTTTATAGCCTCAAGGATGGCTGCAGTTAAAAACATAAAAATAACAAGCATTGGTAGAGATCTGGAGAAATTAGAACCTTGTACATTGCAGGTGGGAATGTAAAATGGTGAAACTGCTGTGGAAGACATATTAGGGGTTTCCTCAAAAATTAAACATAGAACAAGACCCAGCAATTTCACTCCGAGTTATATAGTTCAAAGAATTCAAAACAGGCACAAATATTCAGAACAGCACCAAGGACAACAGCCAAAAGATAGAAAAAATCCAATGTCCATTGAATAATGAATTAATAAGCAAAACGTGGTACATACAGTGTTATACAATGGTATTATTCAGACATAAAGTGAATGAAGCACTTATACTTGTTACAACATGGATGAACTTTTGTAAAACATTATGCTAAGTGGAAGAAGTCAGCCACAAAAGTTTATATATTTTGATTCCATATATGAAATATCTAGGATAGGCCAATCCATAGAGAGAGAAAGCAGATTAGTGGCCAGGGGTTGGAATGTGGGTTGGGGAGATAAAATATGAAGTGACTTTTTAATGAAAATGAGGCTTCCTTTTGAGATGATGAAAGTGTTTTAGAGCTAGATAGAAGTGATTGCTCACAACACTGTGAATGTAAGAACACTAGTGAATTATGTACTTTAAAATTAATTTTATGTGAATTTTACCTCCATAAAAAATATGTGGTTTATCATATGAGAGTAGTAACACCAACAGAAAGAGGAAGATATCTATAGACAGGGTCATATGGCCTCTGAAATTAATATAGTTAGCTTAATTGTATGTCACACTGAAAATGTTCTATCACTTACTGGTTTAAATTACTCTATGATAGAAGCTATGAATATGTGCCTCTCAGATACTCAGCTGCAAAGAGTACTACTTACTGAGAACCCCAGCTTCTGAACTTTGATGCCTATCACTGTGTTCCCACCAATAGTCCACTTCCTATGGACTGCTCCTATACAGTGACTGAGTCTGGCAGGGAAAAGACAGGCCCATTATTGAGATATGGTTGAAATTCCTGTAAGGTGACTTTGGATCAATGATTTCCATTGGCCTTGTAAAGCTTCCTTGAAACTGCACTGCCTTCTAATCCCTTCTGTCACCCATCTTCCTTCCTTCCCCCTCTCCTTCACAAGGCCAGATCTGCATATGATCTAACAGCTCACCTGGCCTTCCTTGAGTTTCTTCCCAATTTTCTTCACAGGTACTTCTCCTAATAAAACATTTGCATGCTTAGTCTTCTTTTGGCATAAGCTTCTCAGAGGACCTGGACTAACACATCTATTTGTACTATTTTTTAAAATGAAAAGATGAATTTTGGAGTTGTAATAAATTTTTAATATCCAACAGAAAAATTAAAAGGCAGTTTGTACTTTTAATCACATAGTTCACACTTAATGGCAGATCCCTGGAGTTAGAGATTTACTTTTCTCTACTAAATGCAGTTCGTTGGAAAAAACTTTAAGGCACAGCACTGGTCTAATCAGTAGGTTCTCATCAAATACTCATGAAGCTGTTCAGTAGTTCTTATAGCTGACTTGCTTTTTAAAAATAGCTTCTACAAAATAGAGAATATGTAAATTCCTTTTCTTCATTTTATTAACACTCTTTATTTTATCTTGTACAAGTACACCAGCTGACTTAATAAAGCCTAAATGGAGATAATGTTAAATGATAGACTCTGAGGTTTGCTACAGTTCTACTTGTCAATAAGCAAACAATTACTTAGCATGCCCTCTACTGGGAATAATCTTGATCAATTTAAAAGATGAGATTAATTTCATCGAAGAGACAGATTTCTCCTGTAAATGGGACCAGTTTCAAAAACAAGGGTATCACTCTTTTACTTCTTTAATAATAATAAATATTTATGCTTTATGACTCTAAGAGTAACTCACCAGTCATTATCAATTTAACTCCAAGGAATAGCATCTTGTTCAGGAATTTAGAGATATTGTGTCTCTATCTGAATCTTCTTTCTGCTTGTCATTAGCTGTGGTCCTGGCTGGATTTCTCTTTTTTTTGTGATGGGTGTTAGGGTACTTATCCAAAAATAATAATTTCCATATTTAACAAACATGTTTTGCCAACTCTTTATAAACACGTTAGATTAAAAATTGTATCAACTTAGGATATTACTGATATTTTTGTTTTCTTCTAATCTTTACTAGGCATTAACCAAGTGGTGGACAATTAAAGGATCAAGTACATTCCTTCTTAGTGCTTAATAATGATAGAATATAATGGCCTTAAGATACATAGAAAGCCCTAATTTCGACACAAATTCTATGTGTTCTAATTTATACACACATATGCATAATGGATCACATATACATATATCATATATGTGTGTATATTAGATTATAGAGAAATTGTGTGGAAATTAGGACTTTCTATATATCTTCCAGATGTTGAAAGCAAAACTATACGTTGAAACTAGTATGTTTTAGACAGTTGTGACTTTAAGAAAACCGAGAGGTATTATTATTAAAATCTCATTAAAATATCAACATAACATTAATTAGTTATATAAATATTTTGTTGGAATGTGATACAGATTAATCACTTCAGAAAATTCTGAATTTCTAAATATTACTATTACCAAAGGGAAATGATAAAGAAAAAATTATTATTTTGAAAGTAGAATCACTTCTATTAAAACAACTTTAAAAGGTATAAAAAATCAAAGCAAATTGCTGAAGCTTAGGGAGTTTCTACAATCCTGGATAAACAATGCATAAGCAAAGGAGAATGATTATATAGTCATAGACTAGAGCTATTTCATATGTTCATTTCTGGTATTTACATTGTTAATATTTAGGGAAACAGTACTACTGAAAATATTTTAATATGATCTCTGTTTTAATCTAATACTTAAATCTTAAGGGTTTGTTGTATTTTCAGACATTTTTAAACCACTTTTAGTTTTTAAACATTTGCTGAGAACCGCATATCCAATTTTGAAATAAAAATCATTAGGTAAATAGTTTAATAGATATTTACCTTAAGGTTTAGTTTCTGAGATGTATTTCTTTCATTAGATTGGTTTGTTGGAAGGAATTGAAGTTAAAAAATCAGTGCTTGCCTTTTTGTCATAGATTAGAGGGGAGTGGGAATTGGTTTAAAATGAGCTTGAAACTGGCCTATAAGGAGGAAAAAGGCTTTCTTTCACCTTGAACAGCAAAAGACCACAATTATTTTGGGACCTGAAATGTAAAAACCATGTAAATCCTCATTTTATATTGCCTCACAGATTAGGTTTTAAGTGACTATTCAGTCATATCAAGTCTCTCCGGCATAGGACAATATGCAAAGCCAAAGTGAGTACTATTTGTGCCACCAGTATAATGAAGCTGTGCTTTGCTCTTTCATTAGCAGAATACCTACGGAACTGTCGTAGGGCCTAAGTGAAATTTTATACCAAAATCATTTTGCTGAAGAGCAGCAAAGTTTTTTTGCATGTTAATAGAGGAAGTAGTATTAAGATTAAGAAGATTTAACCATGTTGCATTTTATTTCAGTAATTACTTAACCATTTTTAACTAAACCTGCCAACTTAGTATCTGTAATTATGGCACGTATTAAAACCAGCCAAGCTGTTAAGTACACACTCAAATGTGTAGCTACTGCTCTAATATATCACTCAATCATTTTCCATTATACCATGCAACATTAGTTGCCATTATTGCTGTGTGCAGCCCTGATAAACACTTAATGCTAAAGGAGAAAGTGTCGGAAATATTGCCTAATGTTTTTTATCTCTGCATCTACATTATGTTTCTCATGTGGTTCTCCTTGCTTCAATTCATCTGGTTTCATTTGTTAAATTTGCACAAATTCTTAACATAAAAGTATCCCCAAATGTGTATGTTGTAATTAGGTTGTAATTCTGAGCAGAGATTCTAGTGACATTTAAGAGCAAACTGAGAGGCCTGTGGGATCCTGACAACCCAGGGGAATTTAGAAAGGGAATAGTAGAAACAATTTATGCAAGTCACTAGCTGATTATTTTATGCACAGCTACTTACAAAATGCAAACTTCCTTAGTTATTGTCTCACTTTATTTCTCTCAATTCAGTCCTTACATCACACCTGTTAAACATCTAGTGCTTTAGTTTGCATCGTTTAAATAAACTTACTAATGGAAATTTGCTTTGTTCAAAATGTCTATCTGCAACTCTGACCATTGGACATGACATTCTGTCACGTTCATAGGTGCAGGTGTCTCACTCAACCCTTTATCTGTATGTTGCATCACTTCAGACTGTGCTTCCCCCATCCTGAAATGTTTTAAGCATTTCCTATCTTGGCCTCGCTGATTTCAGACAGAGCAGAGCTTTCTGGTACTGTCTTGTTCTCTGGCATCCTCAGCAGAGCTGCAGCCATGCCACCACTTCATATCCAGTCAGCGGTGTTGCCAAAGGGTCTTTCTGTTTCAAAATCAAAAGGAAAATCAAAATTTTCAATATAACCTCACCACAATTGCCTCTGAATGTTCATAGCAAATCAGGCACCCTGAATATAGCAAAGCAGTACTTTCAAAATACTGGCTTTCACTTGAAGGGTGTCGCCTACTGACCTACAGTGTAAGAAATAGAATCAGGAGTTTCATCCTGCTAATATTTTCTTATTGCAGATAAGACACTGAAGAAAAGAGACTTACATAAAGCCTTTAGGCTGAGTCTTGAAGGAGAGTATAAAAGCTTCTCTTCCAATTCATTTATTTATCAGCCCATGAGTCTCTGGGTTTAGGTCCATCCTGTGTTTTTAGTGCTCTTGTCTTCCAGAATTCCAAATGCCCTTCCTCTTCCTGTCTGCCATTCCAAATTCTATTTAGTTTTAATCCTGCTTCCTCCCACAGGATTATATTAATTAGGTTAGCCCACTTTAACTTTTCTTTTTAGGATTCCGATAGCACTTTGTGCTGGGAATATAAAATTTAACTGTAAAAGAGTCATCTATACTTCTATTTTTATTTGTTTATTTATTGATTGATTGACAGAGTCTGGCTCTGTAGCTATGTAGCTGGGACTATAGGCATGCACTACCGCACCTGGCTAATTTTTATATTGTTGGTAGAGATGGGGTTTCACCATGTTGGTCAGGCTGGTCTCCAACTCCCAACCTCAGGTGATCCACCTGCCTCAGCCTCCCAAAGTGTTGGGATTACAGGCATGAGCCACCCTGCTCAGCAAAGAGTCATCTGTACTTATTGATGATTGCTGTGCCATACAAATCAACTATGGGTCTTATTAAAATATGGATCTCTGGTGTAGCGTCAAGTTTCTGCAATTCTGGCCAGCTCCCAAGTGAATACAGTGCTACTGATCCCTTGACCATTCTGTAACATACAAGGTGCTAGTTTACTAATTCCTAAATACAGGTTGAGAATCCCTCGTCTAAAATGCTCCAAAATCCAACATCCAAATCTCTTCGAGCACCAACATGACCCTCAGAGGAAATGTTCATTGGAACATTTCAGATTTGGGATTTTCAAATTAAGAATGCTCCTCTGGTAAAACCTGCAAATATTTATTTTACCTGGCACTCTTTGCAAAATGCTGATCCCTAGGTATTTTACTATTTCACATCTGATAAAACAATGTCCCTGGTAGAGGCACAGGCATCTGTATTCTCCACAAAACCTCTGATTATTCTAAGGCACAGCCACTAGTTCTAGCCCACCATCTTTATTTTGCTAACAGGAAACTTACTTCCATAGCATTTGGAACCTTAGGAGTTGACAGATAGGGAATCTACATTCCGCCCCCCCACCATTTTAAAAACTTACTGGTATGAATTTACCGCTTAGTTTTTAACTTCTCTAGACATTTTTATCATCTGTAAAATGGACATAGTATTACCTAACTTGTAAGATTTCTATTAGGGTTGTAAAAGATAATACATGCAAGATGTCTAGGCCACAGTAAATACTGAATTTATTTTTAGTGGGACATCATTTCCTAGTTTTATGTGTATGCATTCTCTTAAACTAGAGTATAAGCAATTTGATGTGTAATAATGTGGCTCAGAACAAACTTCTGGTCTTTTTTTTGTTGTTGTTGAGATGGAATTTTGCTCTTGTTTCCCAGGCTGAAGTGCAACGGCACAATCGAGGCTTATTGCAACCTCTGCCGCCCAGATTCAAATGATTCTCCTGCCTCAGCCTCCCAAGTAGCTGGGATTACAGGCATGCACCACCACGCCCGGATAATTTTGTATTTTTAGTAGAGATGGGGTTTCGTCATGTTGGCCAGGCTGGTTTCAGACCCCTGGCCTCAGGTGATCCACCTGCCTTGGCCTCCCAAAGTGCTGGGATTACTCGACCTTCTTGTCTTTTTAACATATAGTCTGTCTGCTCACATTAGTTACTGTTAGGTAGTTATGTTTACAGGACTCTGAACCAAAAGCCACTGAACTGAACTTAGAATTCCTAGGTCCTGAACAACTCTTCCAAGTCAACAGAAAGGTGACCTCACTTTGGATTATATAATAACTTATCAAAGATCTGAATGCTGGGTCAATTTGAAGGTCAGTTTGAAATTTAAATAGATTATAGTTTGGGTTTCAAACTCAGAATGTAATTTTGCTTCCATTTGAATTTCCAAATCAACCTACCTTGAAACTAATCTAACCACTCTAGATGACTCTGGAGTAGAAATAACTCAATATTAATCTAATAATTCCTAATTACATTAGCACTGTACTTATTTTTTTTATTTTGTTCTTCACTGCTAGACTACAAAAAATACCTTAAAGTCAGAGTGTGTTTTTGCCTTTGTGTCCCCAGTGGCATAAGCTATATAGTAGATGGTAATTTCATGGGATAATGCTATACCTTTATAATTTTTCTGGGAAGGGAACAAGAGAAAATGAAAGCTGGCCTGATGTTGATTAGACTCCCATTCTGAAGTGTTTGCAGTACCTTTAAAATATCTTCTAAATTTGTGTTTCTATCAATGCTTCTCAAAGCAATTCTTATAATCTTCTGGGAAGGGATAGTGGTGGTAGGGAACAGTATGGAGATACAAATATAAAAATAGACTAGAAGGTAGACTAATTAGAACTCTTGAGCAGCCAAAATCCTGACATCATAAACTATTTCTTTACACTAGAATGGAAGAAGAATAGAATACCTCATCTATTTAATTCATGGTGCTTTCCCAGGACCTAGAGCAATGACTAGTGCTCAATAAATATTTATTAAGTATATTAGTGAAATAACAAATATTCCTAGTCATACTAAATTGTTAGATTCGAAAGACAAATGTATGTAAGGGATGGTTCTTGCAAACTAGTTGCTCCTTGGTCAAAGTGAGCTAACAACATAATTCATCAACTCTCTGGTCTCCATGGTCTCTGTACGTGGCTTCAGTGTCTGTGTGTGTGTGTGTGTGTGTGTGTGTGTGTAATTGTTGGGGTTTTACATATCTCAGTATATACTGTAAAATATACTGTAATGCTAAAACCAGAGTAATGTTTTCCCTTAGTGATTTAAGAGAATTTTATTATCTTTGAGCATATCTGCCATATTTAAGAAGACTGAAAGTTTTTTGAAGAATAAGAGACAGTGGAAACTTGTAAGCACATTAAATACATAAATGTGTGAGGCCTGTTAGGAAGGTTAGGACGGCTTTCTATAGATGGGTTGATGACAGATGGCTGAGAAAGTAGTTTGGTGTAGGAATGTCTAGGATGGTTGTCAGCCTCATTAAATAAAATTTTTTGAACTGCTCATTTCCTCCTGACTAAATCTCTACCTTGTTTTCTTATCTTGTACTAGCCATGTTGTCTTCAACAGAACAGTCTGTCCAAAGTATGCCACATTACAATTTTTTTCTAGCCTATTATCTCTGCTATAACAGGCTCATAGCATACGAAAGCAGTTGATTTCTTGAAATTCTTAATTCCAAGCATCTCATTTTACTGACATAAATACGGAGTCTGGAGAAGCTGGAAGCTATTGGAGGTCACATGACTAGTTAGTGACAAAGCCAGAAATAGAACCCTGACTGTCAGGCCAGTACCTCATGCTCTGACAAAGAGGTGGGACACAAACATATCCACTGGCAATCTGGTTCAACAGCGATGCTACATCTGCAAGGAATTGATTTGGGTTCAGTCATATATGTAGCTGTCCAAATCAAATATAGAAATAAAGCTTGGTCTGATTTTATACGAAGCAGCATTTTAAAGTCCATATCATAGTAATTTTTAATTGTCCTATTTTTGTCCTAAATATAATACTGGATTACTAGACATTTCTTAGAGAGTTTAACATAAAGCCAAAGATAAAATGCATTTTAAACTGTAAAATACATTTGTATTTGACTATAGGCAAGCAATTTTTCCTGAAAAAAATTAACTTTTTGCAGTTAGGTGTTTTTTTTTCAACTGTCATCTCAAGCATGTATCCCCACAAAAATATTACTGACCAAAGTTACTATTAAAAGTATCTACTCTTGATCAGATCTACCCTTGATTGTTTACAATTTGTCAAGCACTGTACAAAATTCTTGGAAAATACTTTTAAATTATATATTCACAGTACTTATGGGACAGATGTTATCTCCATCTTACAGGGAGAATACTGAGGCATAGTAAGTTTTTCAGTCACAAATTCAAACCTGGGTCTTCCTGAGTCTAAAGCGTGCACTTGATCACTCTGATATATAGCTACCCTGCTCTCTAATTTTAAAATTTGGCTTGAGAAATGAAGTAAATGTTTTAATATTATATGTTTTATAGAGACAGAATACTTTTCATAAATAATCAACTATATTTAAAATAATACTATATATAATATTCCCTAACCTCCAGACACCAGAGTGAGTTTGACATAATGGAATTTGTACACAACTTCACATCAAGGGACCAGGATGGGAATATTATTTCAACACCCTACTAGTTAAGTGGTTTTGGTTAAGTTTAATAATTTATCTTTAGTGTTTGCAACCATAAATTTGGAATAGTGATAATAGTTTCAGGATTATTATGAGATTAAAGATAAGTAAATACTTCACATAATGCTTTCATATTGGTCACTCAAAAAATAGTAGCTATTATCACCATCCTTCTCTCTATTGGTATCTCCTCCAAGTCATTTCAGCACAAAAGTTTTCAAAGGACATCATTTTCCTCCAAATTTTTTTTTTCTTTCTTTTTCTTTTCTTTTCTTTTTTTTTTTTTGAGAAATAAAGCTTGGTCTGATTTTATATGAAGGAGTCTTGCTGTGTTGCCCAGGGTGGAGTGCATGGTGTGATCTTAGCTCACTGCAACCTCCACTAACCAGTTTCAAGTGATTCTCCTGCCTCAGCCTCCAAAAAGCTGGGATTATAGGTGTGTGCCACCACACCCAGCTAATTTTCATATTTTTAGTGGAGACGGGGCTTCACCATGTTTCCCAGGCTGTTCTCAAACTCCTGATCTCAGGTGATCCACCTGCCTGGGCCTCCCAAATTGCTGAGACTGTAGGCGTGAGCCACTGCGCCCGGCCAATTTCTGCTTTCTTTGTCAAGATTTTTTTCTGACAATTTGGTGACAGATGTGTCAAATTTTATTTCAAATTTCACTAAGGAAGGAAACCTAAGGAGATTAACTTTAAAATCCTCTCTTGGTTGAGGCATTTTATTTGTTTTAAAAAAGAAGATCAGATAACCCTGATAACTGGATACAAGAAAAAGAGAACTACTGTTTAAATGTCATTACTCTTGACTAACAATGAGCTATATAGATAGGTAACAAGATTTTCAGAATGGATCATAATCCATTAGCATCTATCAGCAAATTGGTTAAGCATTTTTCCGGGCACGTTAATTAATCTGTAGGAGGAGATTGCACATTCCATTATGAGAAAGTTTCCATCTTCTACCAGAATGGGGCCATGAGTCTTCATTTCCTTCTCCATTAATAGCATCTGCCTTTCCTATCCACGTATATCTCCTTCTGTACTCTTACAGTGGTCTAATAACTGGTCATTATATCCTCAGAAACTGTTGTTCCAATTCATCTTCCATATAATAACCAAAATTATCTTTCTAAAATCCAAATCTATTCACACCCCTCACTAAGTTAGAAAGCTCTCCATTGCTTAGACATTGATATGAGTATTACACTTTGCATGCCTGTATCAAAACATCTCATGTATGCTATAAATATATACCTCTACTATGTACCCACAATTTTTTTTAAAGTCTAAAGTCCTTAAACATGCTTCTTCACAACTTGTTCCCACCCTCCTGCCCAGCCTCTTTTTTTTCTTTTCTTTCTTTCTTTTTTTTTTTTTAATAATTTTTTTCACATTTTTTTGAGACCAAGTCTCACTCTGTAGCCCAGGCTGGAGTGTGGTGAGGCAATTTTGGCTCACTGCAAACTGTGCTGACCTGGTTGAAGCAAGTTTCCTGCCTCAGCCTCCTGAGTAGCTAGGATTACAGCCGGTACCACCACACCCAGCTAATGTTTTCTATTTTTAGTAGAAATGGGTTTCACCATGTTGACCACGATGGTCTTGAACTCTTGGCCTCAAGTGATCTACCCGCCTTGGCCTCCCAAAGTGCTGGGATTACAGCGTGAGCCACCGAGACTGGCTCCAGACCCTATTTTATGAAATCTTTCTTCTATCTGCAGTAGCAAAGTAACCCTTTACTGAATATTCTAGGGATTTGACACACCAAGGTTCCTTTATTTATGCTTTCTTCCTTCTTGTGCTTTTTGGAAGATTTGATTCATTTCTAAGGACCCTTATTAAGTGATACCAGTTACCTGAAGTACCTTTCCCAATATCCCACTTGAATTGTTTTTTTTCTCACCTGTTAAGTAATAAGCTTTTTATTGTTTTGTTTAACAAACATATTGCACCTAGTATGTGACATATACTATGTTAAGCACTTTATTCACTAATTTGTATTTAATGTAAATATTAACTTACAATCCCATGAAGTAACTACAATTTTGTTTCTATTTTATGGGTTAAAAGCCTGAGATACAGAGAAGTTACGTTGTTTACTCAAAATCACACAGATAGTAAATGCTGATGCCGGGTTCAAACTAAGGAAATCTAGTTCTGAGTCCCTCCAGAGCCCATGTTTTTAATCACTATGCAAAAATCCCCCTTATAGACTATTACATATTGTATTAAGGGTATATTACAATGCTTAAGACATTACAGTATTTTTATGTTTACAAATCTACCTCTCTGCTAAGCTTCCTGAGAACAGAAACTGTTTAAGTTCATTTCCCCAATTGCTGGCTTAGCACCTGACATGAAATGGGTATTCAATAAATGCTTGTTGAATTGAATTGAGTTAAGATTAAAGCTATTTTGTTTGTCTTTCCTCTGCTGATGAATGAACTTGCCTGGCAGTTGTTAGCCTTGAGGTTTGTTTATATAAACTCAGTGGGAGAAAAGGTGAGATAAAAGCAAGTTAGTTCAGCAAAAAAGAAAGACAAGGCTAGTAAATGATCAGAAAATGCCATTAAAACTATTACAGAAGTTCTTTTCAGGAATGAATATTTACTTTAGCCATCTAGCAAGGGGGATAGTTTACACAAATATAGGGTGACTAGTAAGCCTTGTGCCAATAGTGCAGTTTGTTTACTGAACAGATTGAAGAGTCATATACACAATTAGTACACTTTAAACATTGTTAAATGAAGTTGATCTATATTCTTTGGAAGGGGATATGCTGCTTCTGAAAGAAATCCTGATAGCTCAAGTAGAAAAACACTGAACTAATTGAATCTTCAGAGAGAAAAAAATTACAAATCCCTTTAGAGAAAAAATTTTAATAAAAGAGGATAAAAGAAAAAATAATCACTTAGACTTTATCATTATGGATTATGAACATTCTCATGGAAGCATTTGGCACTAATGAGCTTTAATATGACTATAGGATTACAAAGCTGTTGTTGTGGCAATTGATAATACATATGATCCCCACTGAAATATCAAATAAATCTATGGTAAATGTGTATTGGACTTGAATAAATGCCAAGTGGATGTAATGGTGAGAGGCATTGATGACGGAAAGATAGCGCTGCCTTTTCTCTTATATTATTCAGTATTCAGGTAAATGAACACACATGTTATAAATGATTGGCTTCTAATTCTTCCATCAGTGAGTAAGAATTCAATTATATAAACCCACTACAGCTTAATAGTCATTAAAGTAATAGACTCAAAATTAAAATTAAAACTGTTGAGATGAAAGCATCTTCAAAGTAGGTTATGTTCAAACTCCCAGCCAATATAGATTTTTTTTTTTTGCTTCTACAATAGTCTTTAAAAATAGTTATTCATTCTCACTAGTTCTACCCATCAGGAAATGCAATACTTTCTACAGTAATCCTTTCCATTTTTGCCCAGCTTTAGTTTTCAGAGAGGCCAGTGTATAGAACAATATTAATTTAGATTTCACTTGAAGTTCAGTATTAAAATACTTTTACACATTTTAAGAAATGAAAAAAGTTTGCTAATAAAATTCATGTTTGCTATTCATAAGAAGACTTGCTCTGGTAATCTATAAAGAGAGGAAACTGTAAATACATTATTAACAATGATTTTTATTAAAAAGTTAATTGGATAATTTCATATTATTCCTTTGGTTAGTCTTAATTAAAACGCTATGACACTTTGTTGGCAATAAAGTTAATGTGTTTCTGAAGAATAGAATGCTTTATATCTAATCTTTAATTCAGCTATGTTATTTATGTTCATAATATTTGTCTCACTTTGAAAACACCTAGGCTTTGTAATACTTAAATTATTGGAGTGGAGTGCTTAAATTATTCTAAGCAATGTCTCTCTCCCAAAATTCTTAGAACCATAGTTTTCTGTTTAGCTGGCTCTTTCTGAATGCTGACTGCAGAGGGGAGAGCCCCTTTTGTTATCTGTAGATTTTGTACTATTACATGCATCATTGTAATATTACAGAATAATAGTGCAGAACAATATTAAATCATTGATGACATCCTAACGATGTAAATCCATCTTTACATTTAAGGAGCAGAAATAAAACTTACTTTCACGTCTTTGCATTATTATACTTAACAAACATTCATTTGGTGTCTGCTGTGCACCAGACAACGCTCCCATTGCCTCAGAAACTAGGGACATATAAGTGTTGGAAGCAAAGCAAAAGAAAACAAAACTACATAATATTCTCTATAGTAAGCATTTAAAATCAACTAAACTAGTTGGTAAGTGTATTAAATGCAACTTCTATTATTAAATACATCTCTTACTAGCATTTATTAAATCCTTATAATATGACAGGTACCATAGTAAATATAGATATGTGTTTATTCCTCACAGCAGTCCTATAAAATAGATACAATTATTGCTATTGTTTTGTCCATTTTACAGATGGCAGAAGTGAGACACAGAGAACCTTGTGGCATTTTCAAGGTTATTCAGCACCTAGGTGGCACTGCCAGAAATGCATGGCTACTCCATGAATTGTTATGAATACAAACTTCAAATTACCACTTTTTAATTAAATACTTGGAAACATCTACAAAAGAGTCTTCTATCTTTTTTGCTTTAAAGTACAGACAGAAATAGTACAAAGTAAGAAAGCCATTTTCTAGGAAAGGTGAAAGAAATAAAACCAGAGCATTCAAAACGGAAATCAGGTTTGATGATAGAGATAATAAAATCTTCTGAAATTTTAGTGAGAACTTGAAAGAGAATATTTAAAGAGTAAAATGATTCAGTAACATCCCTTTAAGACATGAAGTCAGGATATAAATCTCATAATTAGAAAAATGTAAATTGTTTTGTGATAGTGTGGCTCAAGATCAGCCCCATAATTAAAAAAAAAATGACACAAAGTGTGGGTCCTACATGTCATTTCAATCATGATGCTAAACAGTTCAATTCACAAATTGTGGCAGTCAGCAGCAGTATCAGTTATCTTCTGGGTATCTTTGTCCTCATAGCATAGCTCGAGAATATAAGGATTAAAGACAAGATGAGTCTGGTAGTGAGGAAAATTCTCTCAAGTGAAGAGATCTACTTTTGGGATAACTACTTGTTGGGCCTTGTGCCACACCATTTAAACACTGCCTCATCTATCTTTTACAGTGCATTTACAGATGAGTAAACTGAGGCTGTGATTTTACAATGACACAATAAAGTAGAATCAGGTTAAATCCAGGAGTGTTTCTTGTACACCTGCAGGGACACACACATTTCTGCAAAACCTTTCATTCTGTTACTCAATTCTTTTCCTGCTCTACTTCTATTGGTGATTTATCTCTCTTTAAATACTTTTTCTCAAGTTAAAGGCACCCACAACTAGATTCAGTCCTCTAGGAGGGGCTTAATCTGGGCTATATAACAGGATAATAAAGTTCCTGTGAGATACTTCATTGTTTAATGGTCCACAGAAAATGAATGATGAGTATGAATTTTCCAACACTGAAGGGCATTCTGCCTATATGTGAATTAAATCTGACAGATCATCATATGAAAGAAATGTCCACACCACCTAAAAATGTGCTGATGTTCTAGAAATGGGATCTACGTTTAGCTGTCAAATAGAATTAGGTGAAGAGAGGATGCAGAACTGTCAAACACTTGTGAGCTGACAATGCTTATTCAATGCAGATTATAAAACAAGACAGTTATTTCCAGAGAGGCTTCCTCTCTCTGTGGACACGGATTGGTAGCATGCTATCACCAAAGCACCAATCTGCTTTGGTTATAGTTCAAAAATATCATTGGCCATCATAAGAGAACTTGAATTTTCTTCTAGATATGGTCAAGAAAGAACAAAATTGGAATTTGTTAACTTTAGAAATATATTAATATTAAGAAATGTTCAGAATAGAGGGGCCATTTGGTATATACATCAAAAACGATTCGTAATTACATTATAAATTTAACAACAAATAATTGAGTAGGAGATAAATTTCACCAAGGGGTGACTGAGAATCCCTCAGCAGATTCATTTGACTGATTTAATATGGTGGTATACTAAGAAGCACAGTACATATTTACAAGACTGTGGTAGAGCAAACAGACCGTGTGAACTGTGTGAGTGGTCATTGACTGTGAGGCTTTAAGCCATTTTTATGGCAGACCTGTGGGCCTTTTAGGTTCTCAGGCAACATAAAATAAGCATGGATGTTAATATTGGCGAGGGCCCTAAACAGACATGCAACATAAAACCTGGTGATGAAAATCTCAGCTCATAAGCCAGTCTAAGCAGATGTTCTCTAATCAGTTTAATGTAACACTTGGAAGTTTTGGTGGCAGAGAATACGAGATTTGTATACAGCATTTGAGGCCCTGCTCTTCCACTTTTTATTGATGTGAAGTATCTGAGCCTCAGTTTCCTCATCTGCAGACTGGGCCATAAGGAAGACTTACTTCCTAGGGTTTATAGGAGGATTAACTATTTCGTTTAGAAGGGTAATCAACAAATGGCATAATTTTATTATTGTTAGAAACAGGAACATTATGTGTGCCTACCCAACTTTATGGTAGGCTTTGTGAAGTACAGCAGAACATTTGAGCCTTGTATTTTAAGGAGCTGGCTATCTGGGGAAGGTACAGACACAACAGATAGACAAAAAATTGATCTAGCTAAAATATTGGTCACTGCTAATCAGAAGAATAGAAACTTAGATATCCTTTATGTACATCTTGTTGTTGTTTGTTGAGATGGAGTCTTGCTCTGTCACCTAGGCTGGAGTGCAATGACATGATCTCAGCACACTGCAACTTCTGCCTCCCCAGGTTTAAGCGATTCTCCTATCTCGGTGTCCTGAGTAGCTGGGATTACAGGCATACGCCACCATGCCTGGCTAATTTTTGTATTATTAGTAGAGATGGGGTTTCACCATGTTGGCCAGGCTGATCTTGAATTCTTGATCTCAGGTGATCTGTCCTCCTTGGCTTCCCAAAGTGCTGGGATTACAGGTGTGAGCTACCATGCCCAGCCCTTCATGTACATTTGATTAGATTTATTTACCAGTTTTCTAGTTACCTTTCCTTCTTTTCTCCCAAACATACACAACAACAACCTTGCCTGTAGTAAGCTGGATTTTCAAACGTAGTTGTATATCATTTTAGTATTTTGTATAATTGCAAGGGAACTAAAAAATAACTTTTTTACCCTCAACTTCTAGGCAGAATGATCCTAACCAAGGAGCTTGAGGATTGACAGGAGACTATGATGTTTATATATATATGTGTATCTACTATTATATATATGATGTATATATATGTATATACATGAGTATATAATATCTGTATGTATACATGTGTGTATGCATGTGTACATACATAAAGTGAAGTACACTAATCATAATTTAGAAGCTTGATAAATTCACACACACACACACACACAGCACCCAGATTAGAGTATAGAGCATTTTTGTCTCTAGAGGAAAACTTCATGCCCAGTTAATAGCTCACTTCCAAGAGTATTCCAAGGATATACTGACCTGACTTCTATCACTATGAATCCCTTTTGTCTGTTTCAAACTTCGTACAAATAGAATCATGCAGTATGCGTTCTTTATTGCTTGGCTTATTTTATTCGTTATTTGTATGTTAGATTTACCCATGTTGTTGAGTTTATCAGTAGTTCTTTTTATTGCTTTGTAGTATTTTATTAAAATGTAGTTTTAGTGGGTCTTTCGAAAAGAAAATTGCATACTTGCAAAAATCAAATAGAACATAGCTGGCTATGGTTCTTCTTGCCTTAAATCTATAGCTTGGCTTTCCTCTGATAATACGCTGTTGGCGCTATCGAATTTGTTCCTCCTTGGTTTTGATCACATACTCAACATCCTGAGGAAATGTCCACTTTCAGGTATTTTATTATTGAAGCTCCATAGTTCTTAGGGGGTTTTGTCTGCTGACAAAATGTTGATTAGCACTGGCCAGTAGAGTTGATAGAGGAGGTTCAGTTCTCTGGAATATGTATTATTGCACTGTCCCTGCACTTTTGACTTCTAGCCACTTTTTGCGTATTAGACATTTAGTAAATATTTGTTGAAGTGGATTGACTCGGTCCCTTTTTGGCTTTACAAAATTACTCTAACTTGTGCTTACTTCTATTATAAACCTTGCACTTTCCTGGAAAAATGCTCAGAACTTGTACATTTACCTGAAATGCCTTAATTTGTCCATTTCAATGCTTTCAGTCTTAAATGATATCATGGGAGTGAGCAATATTGTGAGCTTCCTAAAACATAAATCTGCACATACTGGTGCTCAAAAATAAGCTACTAACTGTTTTGAAGGAGAATCTGGAACAGCAAGTAGGCACCTTAGCATTTTGAAAATTGTTTTGATGGTACTTTGCTTCAGATCTTTGAAAAGACATAATGGATATTGGGGGCAGTAATATTTAAGTCTCCCATTAAAAATACTTCCCTAAACATTAGAAATTTGGGGAAGCTAACAGTTACCAGACACATATAACATGTCCAGCAGTATATATTATATCTGACCCTCTCAAATGGCTCTACAAAGTTTGCAGAAATATATTTGCAGAAATATAAATGAAAACAGGAATAGAAATTAGAAAATAATGGAAATTTTTATTATTAAAATGCAGTGCCAGATATTTGGGATGCTGAGGCAGAAGAATTGCTTGAACTCGGAAGGTGAGGTTGCAGTGAGCCGAGATCATACCACTGCACTCTGGCCTGGGTGACAGAGTGAGACTCCATCTGAATAAAAAATGCAAATAAATATAGTTGATATTATTTAAGAAATGAGAAAGTGAAATTAACACAATTGACTATAAACAATACATTTTTAAAAAATTAAGCAAGTGAAATAATGGAATGGTATAATTTTTTAAAGTTGTGAGTGCCCATATTTCTGTAGGTGTGGAGACTTTGATGGTCCATGACACAACATATGTTGTCCAAATGTGAAAGTGGGACCTGGAGAGAATTGAGGCCTCTTACTTGTTTTCTTTCTATTTGTTCTCAAATGACAGAGCTTTATTTGAAATGTTTCTGAAAACTATTGGAGCACATTATTTTCCCTTTATTCTAAAAAATATCTTTGCTTTCGATAGTTTCCTTTCTATTATTACCTTGCAACACATTCTACACTATTCTTTGTAAAATCTCAATGGTGTGGCAATTTTCTCTTGATGATTACTTAGTTGGAAACCTGCATTATTTCTTCTGCTGTTCATTTTTTCAAGTAAACATTATTAATGTTCTTTGCTTCCATCTATTTTTGCCAATGCCATTTAGCTTCTTACAAATTCTAACTTTTTGGCTATGTCTATCTGACTGTGAGCAAATGGAATTGAAAAATCTTGAGTATCAATTCATCTGGGCTTATTTATGCATCTCTCAACATCTATGTGTTTCTAAACCCCATCATCTAAACAGCTAAATGGTGGGTAGTGGTGAATGAAACCTGAAGGTTTTAGCTAAATTTAACTCATCAGTTTAATCTGGATTGGTTATGTTCAAGAATGTCTATATTTGACTATGGAAAAGCTTAGAGGCATTAAAAATAGACTTATTTGATCATATGGCTAGTCAATACTCGAAATAAGGAATCGGAAGGGCTGATGGAAGCATCACCAAATGAATTTTTTACTATATTATTTAACACTGTTTAACTGTTTAACACTCACTTCCTTTCAATCCTGAGTTAAATTTTGAAGGTTAATAAAAACAAGATCTATAAGGGTTCCATTTGCCTGGTTGAAAAGAGTCCTCGCAGGACTCAGGACATCTCTGTTTTCTACTGTGCTCCCCTGTACTTAGATACCACACACAGGCCAGCTGAGTATACACACAGGTGACAGAGTTATCACCTGAGCTACCTTTCAGACAGAATAATTAATTATATTCATTCTATGAATTCACTCAGAAGCCATGAATTCCTGCTTCAAAAGTAGTAACAGGAATGATGACAGTTTAATAGTAATAACTACTATCAACATATTAATTATTGGCTGGGCATGGTGGCTCACGCCTGTAATCCCAGCACTTTGGGAGGCCAAGGAGGGCGGATCACCTGAGGTCAGGAGTTCGAGACCAGCCTGGCCAACATGGTGAAACCCTGACTCTACTAAAAATATGAAAATTAGCCGGGTGTGGTGGCACATACCTGTAATCCCAGCTACTTGGGAGGCTGAGGTAGGAGAATCGCTTAAACTTGGGAGGCAAAGGTTGCAGTGAGCTGAGATCATGCTATTGCATCCAGCCTGGGCAAGAAAAGTGAAACTCTGTCTCAAATATATAAATGACACAACATATATTGTTAAATTTATATATATTACATCTGTATATTACATATGGATATAATAATATATAGTCACATATATAATTATATGTTATTGCTATATTTTATTATTTATTACAATAATATATTATTATTTTATTAATAATCATATACATTATATAATAATTTATATATATAAATTATTTTGAGCTGCAGGTAGGAAGAGGAGACAGGTGATTGCCATCAATGTAGTTCCTTGGTTCCCACTGAGAACTTTCCATGTGACCATCTGTTACCTCTTAATTCTAAATTATTACTGGGCTAATAATAATAATTTCCTCATCTGTTTTTGCCCATCTTTCTTGTCTCACAGATTATTAGAGCATTTCCCAGAGTTTCTTTTCTGCACAGTCATCATTATCATGGATAACCAGATGAGAATATCTTCTCCTTTGGCCTAATTTTCAGAAATGTGGATTCTGGTTATGTGTTAGAAGAAAGGGAGCTCTGTGGCTGAATTTCTGTCAAATCCTTTAACATCCTTGGCTGAATGACATCTCCAGTTTTCTCTGGGCAAAGAAATTGGTTTCTAGAATACGTGTTCACAGGTTTATTTGGGAAATATGCATGAAGGATCCTCTGGTTCCTATAATCAGGAATAACTTAAAATGTTATATTTCACATATTTTGAGCAAAATATTGAAGGCCAATTTCACATGATGGGTTCATTTTCTTTTCAGAAGTTTAGACTTATTGGAAGTAAAGCTTATGAACATGAATAGAGGCTTTTCCTGTCCCTGTATTCCAGAGATTTGGTAATTTTAAGATTTCAAATGAACAGCTTTGAGATTATATGTTGTTTGTGCACTGAGGACAGCTGGGTATCATGTCCTCTAGCTCTAAGTTGCCTTTCATTAATAACTTATCACTTCTGACTAGGACTGCGGGAAATGAAAGTACAATTCTGGCTAAAAGTTTTGGCAAGAATAAAAGTCATAAGCCCTGGAAAAAATCCTATAACTGTGGTTTTATCTGTAGCCAAACTCTATTAATCAAGTTACTAAAACTAAAAAGTCATTTAACAGCTTGAGGTTGAGGAAATTGTTTTTGTAGGAAAGCTCTTTCCTCAGAATGTTTAACTGGAAGGTGGTTCAGTGGGTGATAGGACTTCAGGTGCTGTACAAATTCTGGGAGACTCGCCCCACAAGGTGTAAGTGTGGAGCTCATGAACATTTGTATCCCATCAAGGAGAAAACTATTGAAGACTGTTTATTCCACTTTGCCGTATAAAGCTGGCCAAATGTCTTCCTGCTGTTTTTTCATTTGTTTAAACTTCTCTAATATGCAGCTAATTTTCTAATTATTATCATGATACATTTAGCGATAACATTTTTGTGAATCCTGCCTTAGTAATTCCTCTTGCAACTGGAGACTGGACAAAAGTTATGGGGAAAAAACCAGGAGTATTAAAATGATTGCATTAGAGAAATGTTTTCCATACAGGTGCCGTGCATTCTGGATACTGACTCAGGGTCTCTGAGCATCTTCACAGAGACACCCTAGATATACAACTTGATGTAGCTTCTTGTAGTTCCTTTCTTTCCAACTAGGGTATGGGGCTCTTAACAAGGCTCTGAAGTAGAAAGTGCCTTTTATAGGCAGATAAAGAAGTACAGTCGATCTGATAGTACAAAGTGGCTGGGGTATTTGTCTTTTAGAGAAAATAATCTACTTAAACAAAACCACCTTTCTTATAGTTTAGGGAGAACCCAGTGTTTTCAAAAAATGTTTGAAAGGCAGTAATTTCCCAGTGTGAACCTACATTCTTTACCCATTATATACCCAGTTAGCTTTCTGAACCTCTAGAATGTGTCCTTATCTTCACCTAGCTAATGCTGAAAATTTCATGCATTCATCACTTCACCTCATCACTACTGCAATGCTTTTATTTTTTTCTTTCTGTTCAGTGGTTTTGTTTTAGGAAAAAGGAGTTAGATGTACAGCCTTGGGAATGAAAGGTGTCTCTTTTAAATAACAGAATAAATATTGTATGGATAGTGAGAATGTTTTTGTAATTGCAGGCAAGGACCTGTGTCTGCTCCTGTGGTCTCCTCAGCAGGTAGATTTCTGCTAGCGCTTGCTGACATTTTCCATAGCAATAAGAGCAGCCAATAAAGAAACTGAAGACTGCTTTGTGGCTAAATGGGATAAATGCATAATGAAAAAAGAAAGCATAATTAATTCTTCTTTTTGGGATAATGGAATCAGAACATTGATGTAGAGACTTCCCCCCACCCTGTGAATCATCACTGTTAGACTTATAGTGCTTTGGGATGTTTTCAATATAATTTGTTTTTGTGTCTTATTTATATATATCAAAAATAGAAGATCTTATTTACAGTATAATTTTAGATCATCTTGGAAGATATTATGTGTAAAACATAAAACTCTGCCTTAAACAATAATGGTTAAATTATTATGCAAGGGAAGTGTAAAATTAGTAGTGCAGAAATTACTTGTGAAAATAAATATAATTTAAAAGCTATTGGAACCCAAAAACACATGAAGCCTTGAGAGAGATGTGACTGTGATCTGAGTCATACATGGCTACAACTTCTGTTTCTCAGATTTATGGATTACTTCACTTTCTTATTTCCCTTGTTCTGTACAGTGACTAAAGATAATTAAATGACGTCAGGGACAAAAACCTCCTGCCTTCTTAATGACCCTTGCTAAAGATAACTTCCCTTTGTTGTTCTCCTTTGCTTAAACCAGATGACAGAAAACCCAAAACTATTTCACCCTCTGTAAATAATATTAAATGTACCCTTCCCCAAAAGAAACACTGCCTCCAACTAGTCAAACTGCTGTAACTATGAGCCAAGCTTGTATGAATAACTTGTAATCCTGCTAAAAACTCTATGTCTGCCTTCCCCGCTTGGGAATGCTGACATCATTCTTTTAGAGTTGGTGTTTCCAGGTGGGCTTTCCTCAAACTTTGCACTTGAATATATACTCTAAATTGGATTCTGACTGTTTCGATAATTTAAGGTTGACACACTTTAAGGATTCAGAGTCAGAAAGTTAACATGGGAACAAGTGGACTGGAAAGCTTCATGGGAATAGATAGAACTTGACCTTAACCTTGAACAAGGAGTGGGCTTTTTGATAGAGACAGGAGAAAATGATAGAAGCCCTGAAGGTACAAATAAGAAGGAGTTCAAATGAAAAGAGTTGGTTCTCAGGCAGTAACAAGATCACCAACACTTGATGGAGCAAATGGAATCCGGCTGTGGAGACTTAATAGCTGAGGAAGTCAACCTCTGCTTTGCAGAGTAGATAATAGTGAAGTGGTAACTTTTGAAAGTTTTTCTTTCTTTCTTTCTTTCTTTTTGGCTTCTCTGAACTGTGAGAGACAGGGTGATAATTTCCTTTTAAGTAAGTTAAGTAAGCAGAAGTGTTTAAGAAGATAAGACCTTGAAAGCCAATTTTGGAGGGAATGAATTGGCTGTGATGGTTTGCCTGGGGACACTTTGAAGGTAGAATTCATTTCATCTCACACTTTTCACACTTGGAAATGTCATTTCTGTAAGACTGTGTTAAAGGATCTTGAAATCATTTAAAAAATAGAGACAATAAAAATCCTATCACTGTGCCAAATACTCTACTAGGTGCCTTACATAATGTTGTAAGTTACCTCTTTCCAGCAACTTTATGAGGTAGGTGTTCCTATGCTCATTTCACAGATAAAAAATTTTAGCTTCAAAGAAGTTATTTGGCTTGCTTGACATCCCAGAAATATGAGGTGGCAGTGCTAGGCTTAACTTCAGGAGACTCTGACTTTGCAATCATGCTCTTGTATTATGTGCCATAGAGAGGACAAAACAATGGGCGGTGATCCAAAAACTTATATATTTTTTTCATGGAGGATGATCCTTGCATACATGAAATTAAGCCAGAAAAAGATCTGAGGCAGTACATAACTTAGTGCTCTACTACAGGTTCAGGCTACAAGTGATTGTCAGTAGAGAGATGAGACTTCTATTTGTTTCTCCTTCAGTCAACCAACACTGTTATAATTCCAATTGTGCATATTTGCAAAGTTTACATGGCATTTTAAAAAATGTTTTAAAATAAATTTCACAAAAACTCATTAATAAGAGGTAGGATATGTACATTTTTTTCCACTTTCTTGGAAAGAAAAACTGAGATTCAAGAGGTGCAAAATGGCAGAGATAGCAATCAAATCCAGTTTTTGTTACTAAGTCTAATAGCATGCTTAATTTCTACTTAGTGTCTGATTGCCAGCACTATGTAGCAATTTTGGCTATTGGAAAGAGGACTGAGTACGATCTATTATCTTTGCATTGTATCTGTTCATTATATCTATTGCAGCTTGCAATTATTTTTTAAATTTTATTTAAAATATTTCTCTCCTTATAATAACTTCATTTTTCTAATCCAAAAGGGTTCATATTTTCTAATTAGCTATTCTTGGGATGATCCTCAAGTGACATTTCTGATTTCTTCTATTCTTTTGGTTCCTAGTTTTAAGATTTCTCTATAAATGCAAAACCACTGCCCCTCACATCAAACAGGATAGAATAATGTTGACAATGCTAATGAATGAATATGAGAAGTAGGTACCTGGTGTCAGGGAATGCATCTGTAGGTCCTGTTTCTTTTGCACAAGTCCAAGTAAGGTAAGTTTTTCATTGAATAATTATATTTCATTGAAAGGGCAGAAAAACAACACAGACAAAATCCTGATTCCTTAAAATGTGCTATTCTTTCCTTATGGCTAATGGCCTCTTTTCAGAAATAATTGAGGTTACAAATTGAATTTGTATTATAGCTTATCAAAGACTTGGCCTCACTTTTAGCCCTCAGAACCCTTGGAAGCCACTGAAAACCTCCTGCTGCTTTTCCCACAACCTTTGCACCAAGGCAGCCCAGCCACACTTATCTCTGCCATGTAGAGCTATGGGAGAAAGTCAGGGTCAAATCATTAGGCATTTCTTACACCAGAAATCAGAGACCTAGTAGGAGGTGGGTGACAGCCCTTTCCTGGGAGGAAGAGATAGCAGGACATGCATTTCATATTCACTGTAGTGTAATTTAAGACTATGCCTGCCGGGCCCCCGGTTGCTGCATTCTTCAATGTTTAATCCCTTGTCTGGGGAAAAGCCTACAGCAAAAGCCTAAAGTGTTCTCCAGTCACATCATAAGCGGGGAGACTTAAGAATCCTGAGAGGTATTACTACTGAAAGAAAAATGGAAAATGCAGTACAATCGTCTGCAGCATTAACTACATTTAAATGCATTCAGCAGTCTGGAACAGTTCTCCTACACTAATAATAGAATGAGGAGAAGTTTCTTCAATGAAAAACTAATGTTTTGACTCTGAGATTCAATTAAAATGATTTAAAATGAAGTGACAAAGGAAAGATTTCCTGTGGCTGTGTGATATCACAGGGCTCCATGCAATTGAAAAGGAAAAATGCAAACACACTAAGAGCATCTGGAGAAAACACATGAGGAATGAATATCAAAGAAATCAATAGGAAAAATCACCTTCCCTAAGTATAATGTCAAGGAAATTCTATTGAAAAAAAATATTCATAATATCTCCTTCCAGGGGAATATGCAGAAGCAAAGGCAAGCATTTTTAAGACTAGCAAAACTACACCGGAATTTAAAACTAAAATTAATAATCGAGCTGACAAAGACCTATGGAAGGTGTTTATGTGTTGCATGGGGAAAATAAAATCAATGAGAGAAGGAACATATTGCATTTATACAGAGCTCATGCTTTATGCCATTCTAGTCTCAGCACGGTATTTTTGTTATTCCAAATGATTAAAGACTCACTGTAGCCCATTAAGTTTTTCGTGAGGTGATGATATAGTAGGACAACAATGAATATTCTGCTGCAATTCACATTGAGAGGCTTGGAGAATATACTGTCTATATGCTTCCAGAAAAGAACAATAAATACTCCTTGCAGGTTTTATGAATTTACTTTTTCTTTAAGGTGGCTTTAACATGTATTTTTAAAAGAATGAGGGTCAGACCTGGCTGATACTCAGCTGTAGGTCCAGTACAGCTGAACAGGTTGTTGATAGCCAGCATTTTTTCTCATTGGTCAGTGCACAGACAGAATCAGCTAAATATTCAGAATATAACTCTGAGACAGGGCATATAGTGAATTTTTCCCTTCTTTATTTGTAAATATGATATAATATGAATTATTACAACATGTTTTGGTCACAGATTATAAGAGTAGCACATCTAGTTTCACATGAAATATTGCTTCAAATAGAAAAAAGGTATTCGTGAATGAGCTTTTTATCTTTTTCTTTAAAAAAAGCATCTATTACTGAATATTGAATGAGAACATAAACGTAATTATAATATTTTCATTGCTTAATTATGTTTAATTACTTAGACAATAAATATCTTTTCTTATCCTTAAAGTATACTTTTATATACTGAGAACAAAATTATTTTAATTTTTAAAATTTTAATTACATACATTCTTCTTTCATTTAAAAGTTTTCTGAAACAAACAAAAAATATCTACTAAATCTTATAAAATTAAGCTGTATTTGTCATGTATCTGTGAAGAAAACATAAATGATAAAGTCAAAAATTAAACCTTCTCCTGCATAATAATTGTCAGGAATCTGGTAATATTTAAACATTGAATATTGGACATTGAATTATTTCTCTAATAGTGATGATAGTTCTTTGCTTCTCATTTAACATGACTTTACTGAATACCAAGGGAGTATTAGATGCTATGGCAGGCAATGAGATTATAGAGGTGAAACCCATGGTCACTTCTGGATGTTTGAGTCTACATTGGGGTCTTTTTTGGGTTTACAAATCTATTCCTATCCTTTCATTACACGACTTTGATCTTTTTACATACTGTGACAGAGATGGATCAGGGCACAAAGAGTATTCTATTACTCTACGACTGGATAGTAATAATCATAATGACATGAGTCAGTATTTATTAAATGCTTATTACACGTTTGGTTCTCAATGTTTAATTTTACTTAATATTCACAAAATGCCTATGATAATGTTTTGTTGCTCTTTCCATATTATAGAGAGGAAACAGAGAGAAGGCCCAAGGTCAAACAACTTGTAAGTGGCTGAACTGGTGTGCAGAATTCACTGTGACCTTGATATGCATTGATGTAAATTCTAACTTATATAATTCAACCAGAGAGCCTATGATATCAGGAATGTTGCATGCATGAATGTTGTCTCTACCCAAATAGACTGTAATCTCTTGAGGAATATTTCTTCTGAACTGTCTTAAGAGATCAGCTCAGTCTTGGGTGACAGAGAATCCTCCTGTGTGCTTATTGGTCAAGCTGCAGGGCTTCCTTCCCAGTGGTTAGCTTATAGCCCTCTGGAGGCCTTCTGAATTGGAGCTAGGTTTGGCTCTGCAAGGTTTCCTGCCCCTCAGCTAGTGTTTCCTAGAGGCACCAGGCCTTGTCTTTAGCGATGGTGCTCTCCCCTTGAGAAGCTGTACTGCTATTTTGTTGTTACATTACATTTTAGTATCTGCTCTTTCTGCATCCTTACTCTCTGCAGAGAATAAATCTCTAGTATTTTAACAAGGTAGAGAGAGGAGAGGGAACTAAGTAGGGGAGGAGATCTAACTACATCTTGGAAAGTCTCTCTATTTTCAGCCCCACCTTCATTTCTTGTTGCAAATTTACCTGGTGCCCCAATTCTTTGAAGCAGTGTGGATCAGAGTGTGTCTCTGCTTTTCCGACTGCTGAGACAGTTTTGTGTTTTGTTGCTCAGGCTCCAAAATTTTATTGCTCTTGTCTCTTGTCTCATTTTGTTGCTTTTCTGGGTTTACGATGCTTGAGAAAAACTTTTGTTGTTTTAATGGAATGGTTGAAGGGAAGCAAAGTAAATTCATGCATTTGGTTCACCACCA
Source organism: Cheracebus regulus (assembly GCA_963574635.1). Taxonomy (NCBI): domain Eukaryota; kingdom Metazoa; phylum Chordata; class Mammalia; order Primates; family Pitheciidae; genus Cheracebus; species Cheracebus regulus. Next base: position 5,242 of record CAUYQU010008176.1, on the reverse strand, counting down.
TAATGCAAAATGAGTTCAAAATTGGCACTGTGATAAATACCCAAGAATATAAAAAATGTGCACCTTTACAAGTTATATATATTTTTGCCTTTTAGAGGACAGAGATTCCACATCTTTGAAGCATTTATAACTCTACTTTCGGTATTATAATTGTCACAAGATCTGGAACTTCTGTTCTATCTCAAGCTCCTCTGCAAAGAAATAATCTGTTTTTCTATAGGAGAGATGCTATCCTTTACTGTATTACAAATCTAATTTATAGAAAAAAGCCCGTCATAGGTTTTTTTTAATCTTCTGAAAAATTACTACCTTATGTCAACACTATAAAACTAAATCTTTAACAATATTTTTCTAAGCCATTAAATGAGGGATATTAATTACAAATGCCTAAAATTAAGTTTTAATTATAACTAAAGTGTTTCCACTTTGAAAAAGGTTGTTCACCCCTTCCTTCTAACAACCTTCTCCTATTGGCTTTATTTTACCAATTATTACAGAGGGACAATCTGTTGTTTTTAAAAACAAATCCATTATCTGATTATTTTAGCATATATTTTTAAGGTACTTATGGTTATAAAGCAAAGCACCCATAAACCAAGTACTGCAAACAACCATTTTATGTTGCTCTCAGTTTTGTGCAACATAAGTTGCACAAATTCAAGGAATTTGAATGACTTGGGTTAGGTGGGTTGTCTCTGGTTCACGTGACATCATCAGAGTTCCCAAGACTTGAGGATTGCGTTTCAAGATGAAATCTTCACTCATGTGGCTGGCACTGCAGTGCTCCTTGGCTTCTCTCTCATTTGATCTTCCAGGCCCTCTCATGCATCTTCGGCTCTTCCAGACTAGCAGTCTCAAGGTAGTCAGACTTCTTATATGAACAGTTGATTTCCTCCAGAACAGGCATTCCATGAGCAAGTGTTTCACAAGATAGAAAGTGGAAGCTGACCTGGGCCTGGCATAACATCACTTGTGTTTTTTTCTGTTGGTCAGAGCAGTTACAGAACCTACCCATTCAAGAGGAGGTGATATAGAGGCCTCCTCACAATGAGTGAAGTGACAGAATGTGCAGTCATCTCTAGCCTGCTAATCACACACACACACACACACACACACACACACACACACACACACACACACACACACACACAGACACAGCAAATATATAATATATACTGCCTGTAAAAATACATGACTAATTTCAGGACCTAAAGAAATACCTGGTGGCTGGGCACGGCGCCTCATGTCTTTAATCCCAACACTCTGGGAGGCCAATGTGGGCAGATCACCTGGGGTCAGAAGTTGGAGACCAGCCTGCCCAACATGGCAAAACCCTGTCTCTACTAAAAATACACTGGGCGTGGTGGTGGGCACCTGTAATCCCAGCTACTCAGGAGGCTGAGGCAGGAGAATTGCTTGAACCTGGCAGGCGGAAGTGGCAGTGAGCTGAGATAGTGCCACTGTACTCCAGCCTGGGCGACAAGAGTGAAACTCCATCTCAAAATAAATAATAAATAAAGGCAATACATGGCATAATTTTTTGGAGGTTATAGATACTTGCTTTATGTGGGAGTTCCTCAAACACCTTCCTTTCTTCCATTTCTGTCATCTGTTGATATCTTTCTGGTAGAATTTCTGCTAAGCTTCTGCTGTAGCTTTGACTGACATCACTTGTGATTGCTGAGAACAAGGCTTCAAAGAGAAAATTTTCTGAAGAGCCACCAAACGGCCTTTTGGACAGTACTGGGTTTGCCATCTTATGCACTAGAGGGTGTGGCTGTGTTTGAACCATTATCCACATGCAATTAAGATGGTAGAGCAGTATACAAAGTATCTCTGCCAAGGAAATGTCATCTTTCAAAGCACCAACTGTACAGGAACCATAGCAACAGTTCCTTAATACCAGAAAATATAACCTCATGGAAAAGACACAATCTTGACTGATCTAGCTGCTTGACCTTATACAAATAATAACATTTCCTATGCATTTTTAAAATTTACAAAGTGGAACCAATCATTCTTTTATCAAGGGATTGTTGTGAGAATGAAATAACACATTGAGTCACGGTATCTGGAAAAAAATTGGATATGGGTTTTAGGTTAAAATAATTAACATTGTTATGTTTTGAGGAGCAATATAAAATGTACTAGTATAACCAGCTCTAGAGGTAATGTACTTTAGCATTCATTATACCTAACACTAATGATATTTAACGTTAAAATATATTGGGTTCTACAGACTCCCTGAATCTGTGCTAGCTACAAGTTCATTCAAATAGTTATTAAAGTAAGGCCCACTGCCTTTAAGATACGATCAAAACTTCCCAGAAGATGAGCACAGTAGGTTGTCAGTACTTCTTCTCTGATAGTTTTTTATGTGGCAATTTGCTAAGACTTCATCTTAAATCCATGAGCTTTGTCTGTCCAAAATTCAATAAATTACACTTTTGCCTGCAGTATGTGATGCAGGAAGTCTATCCCTTTCTTAACTTCCATGTGGAAGTCATTAGGACACATGTCCAGTTCATTAGGACAGGGTCTGCCACGTAGGTATTATCACCATTATCATTGTCATCATCATCATTTTACATATTCTAATCACACCTTGATTTCAAAGAATGCAAAACAAACCCCTGACCTTAGTCACTTACCATTTTGAGGGTGACCTATTGGTAATAAAGGAGACCACCTAGGTCAAGAGATCGAGACCATCCTGGCCAACATGGTGAAACTCCGTCTCTAATGAAAAAAAAATACAAAAATTAGCTGGGCGTGGTGGTACGTGCCTGTAGTTCCAGCTACTCAGGAGGCTGAGGCAGGAGAATTGCTTGAACCCAGGAGGCAGAGGTTGCAGTGAGCCAAGATCACGCCACCGCACTCCAGCCTGGCGCCTGGCTACAGAGCAAGACTCTGTCTCAAAAAAAAAAAAACAAAACAAGATGTGGTTTGGAGACTGTCAGTCATCACTATTACTAGAAAACAACACAAAGCAACACAGCCAGTCTGAGGAAGCTCATGATATGACACAGAGGCAGAACTTGAGTGAATTTATGGCATCCAGGAAGACTTGCCTCTCTCATTTGTGGCCTGGAGCTTGTGGTCCTGAAATAAAACACTTACTAGTAATCACTTTCACAAGAAAGGGGCATTAGCTTCAGAGACCCACAGAGGTAGATTGCAGTCTTCACTACATTACTTAATGGCTTTGTGTTTTAAGGAAAGATAGTTAACTACTTTGAAACTTGGATTTTTCAGTGGTAAAATGTTTATCTTATAAAAAAGTGTTGTGAAATTTAAATGTGATGATATATGTAAAACTCCTAACAATCCTTCTACTTAACATTTATATCAACAATAATTGATTAAGGAAAGCCTGCCTGCCTTTGTTTGTTTGGTTGGTTGGTTTCTTTCTTTCCTTGACCTTCCGCCTTCCCCCTTTTTCCCCTTTTTCCTTTTGCCTTCCCTTCCCTTCCCCTTCTCCCTTTCCCTTCACCCTCTCCCTTCCCTTCCCTTTCTCTCTCCCTCCTCCCTCTCTCCTTCCCTCCCCCCTTCTTCCTTTCTTGCTTCCTTTTTCCTTTTCTTTCTTCTCCTCTTTATTTACCTTATTACCTCATCTGGATGCCTATTCAGATTATTCTGAAGCTGTTACCAGCTATTACATCGCATCATTACATCTTAAAATAATATGTACACTTAAATCATTTTAAAACATAACCTTTGTACTGTGATACCTAAACTATTAATAATTGGTAGAATTACTTCTTGTTCTTTATTATCATCATAAAATATTCAGTCAATGTTCACATCTCCTTATCTGCCTTGTAATTATTTTTTACAATCTGTTTGTTTGCATTGGGATCCAGTTAATGACTGCATATTGCTGATATGTCTTTCAAGTGTCTTTTAAAAAATAAACTTTTTATTTGAAAATGATTCTAGGTATACAGAAAATCTGCAAAGATAGTACAGAGGGTTTTGGTATACCCTTGTGAAAGCTGCATATGCTAGCATGAAATCACTTTTTGTCAGACCCAAACAAATTAGAGCCAGGAAAGCATGAAGAGGGAGAGCTCATGCTTGCATGTCTGAGATAAAGACTCTCTTAAGGACTTTCTAAAATAATCCAACAACAAAATTATTCCTTCTTTAAGGATTGCAGCAATTCAAATAAGGTACTCTTGGAAGAACACCTGCCCAGTAATGGCATCTCCAACAATGAACTGATGCTGATTCTGGCTTTGAGCCTCTGAAGTCAATGAACTCTGTTTCCAAGTAGTTTATGTGAACTTCTCCTTGTGTCCACAGAAGCTTCTGTTGGCCGGGTGTGGTGGCTCACCCCTGTAATCCCAGCACTTTGGGAGGCCAAGGCAGGTGGATCACAAGGTCAGGAGTTTGAGACCATCCTGGCTGACATGATGAAACCCCATCTCTACTTAAAATATGATAATTAGCTGAGTGTGGTAGCATGAGCCTGTAGTCCCTGCTACTCAGGAGGCTGAGGCAGGAGAATGGCTTGAACAGGGAAGGCGGAGATTGCAGTGAGCTGAGATCATGCCACTGCACTTCAGCCTGGGTGACACAGTGAGACTCTGTCTCAAAAAAAAAAAAAGCTTTTTACTCTCCTTCTTCAGGTACATATGTGGCTGCCATACCCATGAATCTCAGATTATAATCATCTTTTCTAATTCCCAAATAAACTCAACATACTTTGAGACATTTTTCTCTGATTTTTTTTTTTGGTTGACATTCTTTACTCAGTTTTTGCTAATGTTGGGATCTTACATAACCAAGGTACTTCAACACTAAGAAATTAACATTACTATAATACTAAAAGCTAACTACAGACTTTATTTGAATTTCATCCAGCATTTATTCTAGGATTCTATTTTTAGGTTTAAGTCTCTTTTAAACTCTAATTTTCCTCTATATCTTTTTTATTGCTATATTTCATGTGATAAGCCAGACTCTTCTTCTTTTTTTTTTTTTAATTTTTTTGGACCTCTTTTATTTTATTTTATTTTTTAAGAGAAAGAAAAAAGTAGAATAAAAGCAAAAAAAGAAAGAAAGAGAAAGAAGGAGAGAGAATGAGAATCTTGCTTTATTGCTCAGGATTTCATTTAAATCTGTGAAATGCTTATGCAATTACTAAAAAGTGATTTATTTCCTACTATGTGATCACTTTTAGAATAGGTGTGATATAATATTGAAAAAAGTATATGTTTTATGGATATGGGGTGGTAGG